>VDFB02280151.1:0-89633 GCA_007258455.2 Sequoia sempervirens | reverse complement strand
TACCCTTCTAGGTCTTCTCTCAACGAACTAGTGTTATGTGCTTGTGTGTATGCATGTACTGTATTGTGTTGAACATTTAACCTGTTTTTAAACGTGCAGCAAATACTATTACAAGTGTGAGAAAGGCCATTAGAGAAGTTTGCTAAGATTGTAGAATTAGTGCTAACATAGATACATAGATCACAAGAATTATATATCACTAGAATTATCAATCCTTTGATTAATGGATCAAGTAGTGTCAGAGCTGCAAATTTTGGTTGCTGAATATGGCTGTGAATAGTTTATAGGTCAAGTGGCACTGGAAATCTATTTCCTTACAAATTTGAGATCAAAACAAGGCAGTCGATAGGGTTTTAAGAGCAATGGCTAGAAAAAAGAGAGGAAGAGGGTGAAATCCATTTCAGAAGACTCAAAGATGTGGCAAAAACCTTTGATTCATTGGGCAATTGGGAATGCTTAATAAGCACAAGGAAGAAGAGGAACTAGTGAAGATTGAACCAAAAACAGGGAGAGTCATCCACACAAAGTGTATTTTAAGGCTGAAGTGAAGACAAATATACAATCATATGACAGAGAGATTAGTGCCAAGAAGTTAGGTCACTTAATATCCCAAATGGAGGTGTACTTTAGCCTTCATTTACTCCTCATTAGCAAATTTCATTTAACAGGCTCAAGTTGGCCTTGCTGTCACATGGCATGAGAACTATGCGTGATCCCTTCAATGTCAAAAAACTGCTCCTATTTCAAAGTGGGAAGATTTCTATAAACCTCTAAAGAAGCAACTTTATCCCATTTATTATGAAGAAGACTGAGTTATCTAATGGCACTACTTTCGGCAGCATCAAGAACATAGTAGTATACTGATGAGTTATAGAAGAGGGCAGTACAATTAGGCAAAGTATTTTTAGGTGGGCTCTTCATACACCTAAAAACACTAGTAGTCATTGCAAAGCCTTGATATTGATGAGGTATGTGCATAGGCTATCTGTGTGGAGTTGGAAAATAAGATGTCTTTGTTCAAGAACAAAAATAGGGGTAAGGGAAAACAACAAGGAGGTTAGAAACATAGGGGGAAAGACAAGGTAAAGTGAAAGAAACATGCCAATGTAATAGTTTAGAAGGACAAAGGCAAGATGAAACCAAATCTTAGTGTGCCCTGTGGAAAGCAAGGGCTTGTGGAAGAGAAATAACAGAGGCTTCACCTGGATTTAGAACTGTCTTGGAGAAATAAGAAGAAGAGAAATGCCAACACTCTTGTGATGAACAAAGGAAAAGAGATTTGAGGGGATTTTAATTCAAATGGGATGATCTCTTGTGTTGTGCGTAAAAAGGCATGCATTGTGGATGAAAAATGAATTAAAAGAAGAGATGACAGAGCTATTCTATATTAAAATCTGCATCAAGGAAAAAAAGGTACTCTCTTTTCAATACTTGTTCTTAGGGAAAATTAATTTCTCAAAATCTGTTAAATGAGTTAGGGCTGCAAGTAATGGATCACATGAAAGATGGAGTGGAAATCATGGTGAAGAAGTGGTGTAAAGTCAAGTTTTCTTTCGGGTCCAATTATAAGGACAAAGTGCTGGTGGATGCAGAGTATGTGAGGTGATATTTGGTAAATCTGCACTTGCATCTCATGGAAGCTACATATTGGAGGAGGCCTAATCACTATAGGCTGGTTCTAGATGGAATACCATACACTTTAAATGTAGTAGGGAAAATGACTCAAATCACCATGATTAGTGTGACAAAAGTTAGGTGATTAATCAATGCTAGTGGCAAGTTTGCTTTGTTGATGTTGAGAGGCAAAGGGGAACAAAAAGGGGCTGAATAGAAAGAGCTACATAGATGTTGTAATCATCAAGAACAATAGGGTGTGACTGATTTGGTGAGGTATAAGAAGTTAAAGAACAGCTTAGGAAGTTATTGGAGGAGTTAATCAGACCAAGTACCTCCCCTCCCCATGTATCTTCCATTGTCATTGAACCAAAGAAAGATGGGACATGGTAGATTTGCATAGATTATTGGGAATGAATAAGACAACCATGAAGAACCAGTATCTTCTGCCCCAAATTTATAATCTGCTAAATCAATTGCAGCATACCATCTATTTTATGAAGCTGGACTAAAAATTTGGATACCGCCAAGTGATGATCAAGGAAGAAGATGTGTGGAAGAAAAAACATGCGAAGGTCTTTTTGAGTGGTTGGTTCTTTTGTTTGGATTAAGTAATGCACTATTCACCTTCACATGTTTCACTAATGAGATATTGAGACTGTTAATTGATTCTTATGTATTGTTATTAACATGTTCATGTTCAGCAGAACCTATGAAGAACATTTCTCATCTTGAAAAAATAATTTGAGATTTTGTGGAAGATTAAATTGTTGTATGGTAATTGTGAGTATACTAAAACCTCAAAGTCCATACTGGCCAAAGCCCACTACTATGAGTCTATGAGTGAGACTTGGAGCTTTCTAGGTGCAGCACGGTACGTTCAAAAATTCATGAAAAACCTCTCATATATTGCTTCCCCGCTTCATGAATTGATAGGAAAGGAAGTTTCATTGGGGCAATAAACATCAATGTGCATTTGAGGAGTTGAAGAAGAAGATAAGTACAACACTAGTTCTTGCATTACTCAATATGGATGCAATAGTGTTGTAAGGAGGCAAGCCTATATGTTATCATTTATAAACATTTAGGGGTCCTGTGTTAAACTACAACACAATATGACAAGGAACTATATTATTTGGTTTTTGTGGTGAAGTGGAAACATTACCTCACGGGGAAGGAGACTATGGTGTGCATAGACCATAAGCCTTTGCAATATTTGTTTGCAAGCACAAAAAAATGTAGCAGACCAGACATTACTTGGTCAAGTATATGTAATATTTGTTTGCAATCACAAAAAAAATGTAGCAGTCCAGACATTACATGGTCAAGTATAAATGTGGTGTGACAAACAAGGTGGCTAATATGCTGTCACGTCACCACTGTTATTGGTAGTTTATAATTTGTCTAAGCTAAATCCTTTCTCTTGTGAAGTGTATGCTGAAGACTATGAGCACGATTAGATTTCAGTGAGGTATATTAGACTGTATGTAGTGAGAAACATGCAAAATTTGAGCCTTGTCAAGACTATTACCTTCAAGAAGAACTCTTATACAAAGCAGGTAAACTTTGTGTGCTAAGAGTGCAAAGAGTTTTGTTGATGTGGGATGTGCACACATCTTGCTTAGTTAGACACTTTATGATTGTAAATAATCTCTGATGATATGTTCATTGGCCATGTTTACAAGCTGATCTTGCAAAGTTTGTTTGTAGATGTGAGTTGTGTAGCATAAATAAGACGAACAATCAGAAATTTGGGGCTGTACCAACCACCACCAGTCAAGACTCTTACCTTCAAGAGTGCAAAGAGTTTTGATGATGTGGGATGTGCACACATCATACTTAACTAGACACTTTAAGATTGTAAGTAATCTTCAATGATATGTTTTATTGGCCATGTTTACAAGCTGATCTTGCAAAGTTTGTTTGTAGATGTGAGTACGTGTGAGTAAGATGAACAATCCAAAATTTGGGGCTGTACCAACCATCATTACTGCCTAAAAGGCCTTGGGGCAAAGCATCCCACATATTTTGTTGGAGTTCTTTGAAGAACTAAGGGAGGCAAAGATTATATTTTTGTAATTGTGGACTGTTTCAGGCTTCAGCAAGATGTGTTTAATCAGCTTGCAAAAAGATAGTGGTGAGAAGCGATGCAAAAAAGATTTTATTTATCATGTGTGGATAAATTTTGATGCCAAGTCATCTTGTGTTAAGGATGAACATGAAGCTCAAACAATCCCAACACCTTTCATCCTCAAATGGATGGTCAAATAGAAGTTGTGAACAAAACATTGGTGCTATAATTAAAGGTATCCCAAGGGGGGTTGGGATGAACACTTGGTGTATATTCAACGCTCATACAATATGGCTGTTCATTCTTTTCTTCATTGATTTTTTTTTGGTTTTTTCCCACAAAGATCGCTCGCTATTTGTTTTGGATAGTCAAGTGGCTAGAAAAATAGAGACTTCAAGGTTGATAAAGCTCACAAGTTTGTAGAGAAAGTGAGATAGACTAAAGGGGAGTCTCAACTCAAGTATAAGAGACCTCATGTTCAACACAAAGAAAAGCATATGTCGATGACATGGTTTGGCCTTTTATGGTTTGTTTCAGATCACTGAGTAGGTATATTTTTAGTGATCAATATTGACCGATTATGCTTGTTTAAGCCTTCCATGATAGATGAGAGTTGGAGGATGTAATTTGTCCTTCATTGGATGATTTTACACTAGAGGAGATGATGAATTGGAGGAGGATGGGAGACATGGTTGATAGGTGAGAATGGAAGATGTGGGAAAGAAGTATTTACTTGTCTTGAGGCTTTCTCCAAAAGCCCCTAACTAAGGAGGTGTATGTGGAATTGTTTTGCAAGCTATCCCTAGTTGGTGAAGATCCTAATTGTTGTGCAAGGTCTTAGTTGCTATGCAAGAAGATCCTAGTTCTTGTGTAAGGTCTTAGTTGCTATGCAAGAAGATCCTAGTTCTTGTGCAAGGTCTTAATTGTTGAGCAAGATGATCTCAGTTCCTATGCAAGTGATCCCAGTTGCAACATAACAAAAAATTCTAGTTGTTGTACAAGTGGATGCCTTTGCTATTCAAGTATCTCTCTTGTGTAAGATACTATTTTGGTTGTGCAAGCAAAATTTTGGGCTAGAATGAAAATGTAGCCAGTTTATGAGTGAAGGAAAGTTTTATGAGTGTCTTAGTGGTGGTTTGGAACATTGTTGTGAGATTTACAAAGACAATGATTTCATCTCTTGTTGTGGGATAGTTTTGGTGTTGATGACATGTTGAAGGTCATTTTAGGGCACCTAAGTGAGATGAGGGTAGTTTTGATCCTTTTGGTGATCGATTTGACTTTGTAAAGGGCTGCATTACTATTTTTCTCCTCTTCATGGTGTTAGGGCAATGAATATTTTTCCTTCAAAATTGTGCATGTTTGCCTCATCATGGAGCTTTAGTGGCTCATGTCTATCTGGTAGACATCCATCAGTCATTTGGTCCTCTTTATTGGTGCCCATTAGGGCTAGAATGCAAATTGATTGGGTTTTCTATGGGGAAGTTGGGATGGTTGGATGGTTATGCAAGGATGACTGTCGCCATTCTAGGGCAGTTGAGCCATTTCCCATCATTGCAAGGCCAAAGTGGAATAAAGGGCAACCAAAAGGCAATATTGTAGTTCTTGTGGAGTGTACTAGTGTGGAGACAAGAGAGCACTATTGTTGTTGTGTACCCAAAGACCATTTATAATGCTAAATAGTGAGTTGTTACAGGCATACCCTCATTGGATTTTTTCTACCATTCTAGGTTTTCTTTGGATGAGTTGTTTTGTTATGTGACTGTGTGTGTACTTGTACCCTATTTTGTCGAGTGTTTTACCTACTACTCCACTATTTACTCACATTAAATACTATTGCAGGTGTGAGAAACACCATTAGTGCCATTTGTTGAGAGTGTAGAATTAATGCTAACATAGAAATCCATTAACTTGTGGATTACTTATATGAAAGACATGTCATTTCAAGATTTGTGCCTTGTAAGAATAGACCATTCATGCGTTACTTGGATGGAATAAAACACCTTCGCAATAGTTGAGTTTTGCCCCATGAGCATACATGTTTAGATACATGATCTCTTCATAAGCAAAAGAACCTCTTCATATTGGCTAGAAAGGAATGCCCCATTTATTATTGAAACCATTGATAATGTTGGAGAAATTCACCTAAATACTCAATAATAATGTCTAGAAATTGGTTGAGAGAAGGGTTCTCAATGGCAATGTTGAGCTTTAAGTATTTCTTACTATTTGAAAAATATATTTGTTTTCTACAGTTTTTGTTGTAGGTAGTTGGAACCTTTGCAAGAACGTGCCATTCATATCTAGTTCAATGGTCTATTTAAATTTTAAATTATAGCAAAACCCAACCATAAATATGAGCTCATCAGTCTTAACCATAAAATAGCACTATGGCCATATCAAGTTCCATCATGGTGATTAATTTTCCGTTAGAGCTCTTATAACCTATACATCATTTTATATGATCTTAATTGTATTATACTCGTAAGACTTGAACAAAGCAAAGAAATCATACCATTTTGATGCCAAGTCATGTAGTTTGTTAAATGTGGTAATCTTTTTGTCTTCAAGGTCTATATTACTAGTCCATCCCTGTTACCTTGTTGGTTTGGGTACGGTTCTTTTCGTGTCTAGATACTGTTTCAGTTAAGGCAGTGGCGCAACTAGGTTTTGGGAGAACCCACAAAGAATTTTGACATTTCTTTAGAATTTCTTGCAAGCCAACAATAGTTTAGCCCATTTTTTAAAATAGTTTGTTGCTTTTCAAAACTATTTTTGGAATCCCCTTTTCACAAATGTGTGACTTCTATATCCCATTATTTGAGTTTTGCATTCACGTTTTGAGGAAAGGTGTTTGAATGGCATGCAAGAAGAATGGATTGAATAGCTTGGAAAAGGCATTTGCAGGGTGACAAAGTAGTAGAACCTCCAATATATGAAGACATCCTTGCTATTTTCATGGCATTGATTATCAGTCACAAGTGAACAAGGAATGATTTATCATTGACAAGCATGGGCATGGTAGAAGGCTCCAATAATGTTAAAATTTAAAACACTTTAAACACTCATTTGAAATGTCTCTATATTTAAAAAATATCAAATAGTGATGCTTTGGGCCCATCTATGGATAGAGCGAAGGATGGATTGATTTATATGAATACATTTTATATTAATGTATTTCTATAGTTCTTAATATATTTATATTTATTATTTAAAAATAAATAATAAATATAGATATATAAGTAAGAAATATAGAAATATATTAATACAAATATGAATATTACGAATATTAATATAAGGTATAATTATATTCATAATAATACTAACATATATTGTAGTTATATATTATATTAATGTATTATTATATTTCTTATATATTTGTATTTATATATTTATTATTTATTCAAGAAAAACTTTAGATATGATTTTTTATATTTTTTTGTATGGACGAACTCAACACCCCAAATATTTTTTGACCAAACTTGTGAACCTGAATCCGAACTAGTACTAGGGCCTGATAACTTAGTCAAGGATGATAAAGTAGATGGTTGGAAATAATTTAATAAAGGCAAGGGAAATCTATTTTAAATAACATGTTATACTATTAAATGATTTTCTCTTAAAATTCAAAGTCCACCCTTAAGGTTAATCATAGAGCTTTGACAGAAAGATTTTTCATTATGATTGCTTCATGTATTTATTTAGCTATTTGACACACATACATCATGTATATTATCATCAGCAACATATAAATACTGTAATATCACTTGGAGATTTTAATATTACCCAAAACCATTTGAATTCTACATTGTAGAGTGGATATAGAAGTTACTATTTAGAAGTAAAAGCTTCCAGTCATTTGAAGTTAGAATGGAACCATTTATAAGTTTACAAAATTGCAGTGGATGCCTTCAAGCTTGGTAATATGACTTGCTGAAAATTTCATCAAAATTTTGATTTCATGAGATCATAAAGGTTGGCTAAAACCAGCTGAAAATAATATAAGTTGGATCATAAAGATTTGATGGGAAGATTTCTTTGTAGGTTTGCATCATGTGTTTATTCAGCCATAGGAAATAATTCCAAAGTACACATCATATCATATTGACCTCATAAGTACTCAAATATCACATTGGGAGAGTCTTGAGCTACTCAAAATCCATGGAATCCTACAAAAATGGAATCTTGGTGTAGAAATAGTAACGAACTGTTAGAAGTTTAATCAATTTGAGCCATTGTAATTATAGAACAAAGTCAACTTATTTTGTATCCATATATATCCATGGATATAGTAAAAGTTTGCTATATTTGTTTAATCAGCTACAGGGATTAAGAATTCATAATTATAAACACGCATACATCATATTATTTTGATTTCATATAAATACTCATATATCACATTGGATGAAGTTGAGTTACAACATCCATGGAATCCTACAAAAAACCATTCCAAGAGTAGATGTGGCACTAAGTTGTTAGAAGCAATCCATGGAGTCCTACTAAATCATAGTAAGAACAAAATAAAGTCAACTCATGATGCATCCACAATACATCCATGAATAGGTCAGATCTACAAAGTGCTTCTTTGAGTTTTCAGAATGGGGGGGATGCAAGAACAAACAAAAAATTTCCTAAATTTGGAGATGGTGGGGGACAGCTGTGAAAATTTCATCAAATTTTGATTTCATGAGATCATAAAGGTTGGCTAAAACCAGCTGAAAATAGTATAAGTTGGATCATTAAGTTCAATCCTAGAGATTGATGGGAAGATTTCTTTGTAGGTTTGCTTCGTGTCTTTATTCAGCCATAGGGAATAATTCGAAAGTTTACATCATATCATATTGACCTCATAAATACTCAAATATCACATTGGGAGAGCTACTCAAAATCCATGGAATCCTACAAAAATGGAATCTTGGAGTAGAAATAGTAACAAAATGTTAGAAGCGTAATCAATTTGAGCCATTGTAATTATAGAATAAAATCAACTTATTATGCATCCTAGAGATTGATGGGAAGATTTCTTTGTAGGTTTGCTTCGTGTGTTTATTCAGCCATAGGGAATAATTCCAAAGTTTACATCATATCATATTGACCTCATAAATACTCAAATATCACATTGGGAGAGCTACTCAAAATCCATGGAATCCTACAAAAATGGAATCTTGGAGTAGAAAAAGTAACAAAATGTTAGAAGTGTAATCAATTTGAGCCATTGTAATTATAGAATAAAATCAACTTATTATGCATCCATATATATCCATGAATATAGTAAAAGTTTTCTATATTTGTTTAATCAGCCACAGGGAATAAGAATTCATAAGTACAAACACATATACATCATATTAGTTGACCTCATATAAATACTTATATATCACATGGGATGAAGTTGAGTTACAACATCCATGGAATCCTACAAAAAGTCATTCCAAGAGTAAGAACAAAATAAAGTTGACTCATGATGCATCCACAATACATGCATGAATAGGTCAGATCTACATAGTGCTTGTTTGAGTTTTTGGAATGGTGGATGCAAGAACAACAAAAAATTTCCTAAATTTGGAGATGGTGGGGGACAACTGTTAAAATAACTTAAACAAATTAAAAGTAGTTGAAATTTTAATACGATGCACCATGTTTGCAATGACAATGTAATGTCCCCTTCCTAGGCAGTGCAGTTGATTCAGGGGTTAGCCTATCATTCAGACCCTTGTAGGTTGATAGGTGTGTTTAGAGGGTTATTTTAGCAGCTATCTAGCGTTTGGGAACATTACTCCATCAGTTGATTCAGGTTTGGGCCTTGGCAGACACTTTCAGAGTGATTTACAGATACTTACTATTTATAGTAAGTTAGGTAGGCAGGAGTTGCTATTTCTAGCAGGGCACCTGGTTCAGTTGGTCAGCTCAGTTTCGACCTAGTTTGAGGAATTGATGAGCAAACAGTGATTATTGAGGCATTTGATAATTATTAAAAGTTTATTAATTTGACTTTATAATATAAAGTCACTTTAATGAAAAATTAAAGTAATTATTTAATGGCAAATTATAAAGTATTAATACTTTATAATAAGGAGGTAAATAATATTAAATGAGTATTTTATTACTCATCAAAAAGGGACGCCATTATTTAATTGTTTTGCCTAAGTAAAAAAAGGACGATTTAATTAATATTTTAAATGCTCATTATTTGCTTTTTGAGAAGGGGGTCGACTTATTGAGAGGAGATATATATTTCACAAAGACAAATCGAACTCATTATGTTATGATTATTCTAATTTGTCTATTTTTCTCTCTGAGAACATTGGGGTTTGTGAAACAAGGGTTTCTGCAGATCATTGGGTTTTGGAGAACGTTCCCTCTTCAGAATCGGACATACTGAGACTGTGAGATACCAGTTGAAGCTTGTCAGTTGGGTGACTTTATTCAAATATTGAATCAAATAGGGAGGTCGACTTTTAACTTCATCCATCATATCTCAGGCCACTTTTTCTTCAGCCGTACCATCATCATTTATTGCTATCAGGCCGTACTGTACCAGCAGATAGGCGTGTGAAAGAAATAAAGGAAACGCCTTTGTCTTTTGGTTCCATTTCCCTCCAGCTTGGTCGCCTTGCTTCACAGGGGTGTTTGGCGTCTTTTTGGACTGGGAGATTGAAGTATTCTTTGATATTCTGATGATTTTTCAGCTGTGCGCCTTGCTGCAAATAAAGTCAAGTTTTTCATCAAGTTTCCAGCTGCCTTTTTCATTGCATGTATTGCCTTTTAGTTTGTAATAGCTCGATTGAATTAAAGAAGGCTTTCTCTATACAAAATCATATATTTATTGTTGTTTCTAGCATTCTACAAATTTATTGCATTTTATTTTCAAATCGCACCAATTTCTTCTTATTGCAAAAACCACAAAAAAAGTCAAAAACAACAAAACAAATAAAAATCCGCATTCACCGTCAGAAGTCAGGGTTGAGAGACACCTGGTCTCTTACAGACAATGCCCCCTATAGTTTTTTAGGGGTTTTTAGCATCTTTTTCCCTAAAAAGTTACCCTTATTATTTTTATGCACCAAATGGAGCAGGTTGTCTAGTCCTCGAGACATCTAAGATGTTGGGGATGTTTCCATGTAATCCAAACCCTTAGGATTGTGTCCCTATGGAACATTGGTTCTACATGGCCTCACATTTGCAAAAAACACTGAAAATTTCATCAAAGGCCAAAACCTTGATGTCTTTGAATTTGAAAGGCTGATTGACACCATAGTTCAGTTCTCTATGGCTTACATATACTTAATGTTGGACTTATTGCGATTTAGATTCACACTTAATATTGAAGAATAGGTTGCACTCATTTGCAAGGAGGATGACCCACCTCTCTATTCTTATAGGGTATTGAAATTGATTAAAGAAATAAGAATATATTAATCCAGGAGGCATGAAACTCTCTTGTTGAAATCTTGCTAACTATCCTTCGGATGCAATTACCAAGAATAGAGGGTAAGAAGGATAACATTCCTTATACAAAAGAAATCAGCACCTTGATGTTGCTCTAGTAGGCTGACCTCTTATATGTCTGCCAACCTTTCCATTGGTCAAATATTTATAAATAATGGGAACTATCATTTTTTGTTTGGTCATCAAACCTTTTCAAGGTTCCTTTCCTATGCCTAAATAGTTTATAAAATGATGGGAACTGCAAATTCTTGTTTGGTCTTTCAAATCTTTTCAAGGTTCCTATTGTTTTGTAATCATAAATGTAAACCTTTCCTATGCCTTAATAACTTATAAATAATGCAAATTGGTCATATTTTGTATGGACTTCCAAAACTTATCAAGTTTCCTATTCTTATAATTTTATGTGGTTTATTCATATTTTGATCAAATAGACTAAAATAGAGAACCCTATACACTATTTGAGGCCAAGTCAAATGTAATATGAAATTTGGTTAGCTTCTATCTTAAGGACTAATAAACAACATTGTCAACCTTCCCAATGCCCCAAAAGGTGTTTAAATAGTGTTCTATGGAGTCTCTAGATGGAGAGACAAGGGGACGATGGGGATGGGTCTCGAGGATGAGGGGACCAAGGGCCTAGATTTGGGCATGGGTAGGGGGATAACAATAGGACAATGGTGCAAATATAAATAGTACTTGAATAAATAGCTATCCAATGATATCAATAATGAAAATACTCAAACATATTGCATCGAATAATGAAAATACTGAATATCAATATAGTTATATTATATTCAAAATAATAATAACATTCGAAATCCAAATACAATTGGCAAATGGCCCAATGCCTCAAATCATCATTTATCAACCTATGTCGACTTCATGTTGTTGGATTCTCCTTGTGTTATGGTCACTCAATAGATAATGTATTGCTCTTTCAGTTATAGACAATCAATTGTAAAATTCTGTTTGTTCTTTGTGGCTCTCATATTTTGCATAAATGGAATTTTACCCATTTAAATTCCATCCGTTCCTATGATGTTTTAATTGTGGAGTTTCATCTTTGCTTGTTTTGCATCAAAATCATGCAACATCAATACATCTGTAACAGGAGAGGACACATAAATGGAAGCTTCTAGATTAAGGACTGATAAACAGCAATGCCAATCTTCCAATGGCCCCATATGTATTTAGATTATAGTCATTGTCAATAGTTGATGTTAGATTTTACAAGATTTATTTAAATTTCATCCAGTTGTTTTCTTTTTTAGTATTTTACATGTTCGTTATTTGTTTTGTTTATTTATGTTCACAAGTTTATATAACAAATCCTAAATATATGTCTATTGTAAAGCAATTTCTTCTTTGTGGCTCTCATTTTTTGCATACGAAATTTTCCAATTCAAATTTCTTATATTTCTAGGATGGTCTAATTGTGAAGTTCCATCTCTGCTTTGCTTTGCATTTAATTCAGTCCATGACCATCATGCAACATCAATACATCTGTTACTAATGAAGGGGTAACATAAAGAAATACTCTGATTATGATATGATTTGATGCGATGTTCTTTTATTTGGTTATTTTGCTCTTACTTTTACACCAAGTTCAGGAAGCACCAGTTGCTCTCCACAGAACCAAGTCAAACAAGTGATATTGCACCCACTAAAGAATGCCATGGTGTTTGAGTTTCAGACATTTCTATATGGGCCGATTATGAACTCAAGCAAATTTCAAGATAATATATGTAATCCAGATTAGAGCTTTAATTTCAGGTCATTTACAAAATTATTTGTCACAAGAAGAAAAGGAATGTAACTATGAACCAGAACCCACACAGATCCTTTATCCCAAATCCATTAGCCAGGGACTCTCATTGTTTTCGGTTAACTTTCTGGAAATTTAAAAAAATATTTATTACAGGATCTTAAGTGCTCAATTAGAACAAGTGTTTATTCCTCCATACCCAGGCATGCAACTTAGGGCAAACATTTTCATATAATAACCCATGCCACTTTATTTCTCCAAGAAATAGCTAAAATTGGTAGCAAACTCCCCTGCAATAATGTGCGTCTATTATCTATGGTAAATCATCACCAGAAAATGCACAATTTCCAGCTGCCCAGGGTGTTGGTTATTTTCTTTACTTGCAAATTTTCTCATTTATCAAAGTTAAAAACCACTACTTTCCAAATGTATAATGAAGTATACACAAATTTCTCCTGTAATAGCTCAACTAGCTAATTACAGAAAAGGCATTTTAAGATGCCTGCTTTAGTAAAGAAATTTCAAGTCCTCTCCTTTTACTTACTCCACCAAAGCAAATATGCCATGTGATGCACATATATTATTTACCATATGTAACAATTTGAATTATATGAATACCCTCTCTGCCAACTTCATATGTATAATTCTTCTCTGTGATGGGTCCTTTAATTATAAATGATTATCATACAATAAAGCTAATTTGACTTTTTGGTTGCAGAAACGAATGCTGGCTGACAGTGAAGATCAATTGGAACATCTTCTTGCAATGGCTTTTGAGAATTACAAGTCACTAGAAGAATCATCACCATCAGGTTTAGCTGACATGTTTGGGCCAGCTACTGGTATTGCTGCACCTGCATTAGCACCTGCAGTCCAAGTATACACCCTTCTTCATGACATACTTTCCCCTGATGCACAAGCAACTTTGAGAAACTATATACAGGTGCTGTATAATTATTCATGTCTATGCATGCTTAGAAATGACAAATATAATAGGAGAGAATTATTTAAAAAATAATTTTTTTATAATATCGTCCTATATTTTATGCATTTCCTCATTGGCTTGGGCCTTAGTTTTACTACAATGACTATTTACAGAAAGGGTCAGGGATGAATCAATTTTTTTGAATGATTAAGTTTGTGATATTCTTTAAGGAACACTATTCCAAATGTTGTCCAAGTTTGTCTTATTCTAACATTACAAGGAAATTCAAAATGAAACTGTTAAGCAGGATTATCTCTGAGACATTTAATACACACATCTTGTTTGTTTACCTTTGCGAGCCTGCTTTTGGCTTAAGCAATAGTTATTTTAGATTCCATCAATGGTAAACCTAGAATGGTATCAAATTCAATCATAAAACCCTAATTATACCTAAGAATTTCAAAATACATGTTTGAATTTTTCTCCTTTTTCCTAATTTTGCAGGCTGGCTTAAGTAACCTTGAATTCTTTATTACAAAAATCATTGCACTCTCTTCCTTTTTCTTCATATAGTAGCTATGGAATGATTTTGACAGAAATTTTAGATGGTGGCTTTTCTTCAAGGTCCTTTTAATTCCCTTATTCAGAAGGAACAATGTTGCCACTTAGGGGACACATTTTTTGAGCCTTTGGCATGATTTTTCAAATTTTGTTCTACAACTGTCCAATATGGTCAATACCTGTTAAGAAATAATGTGTTCTTGTGATGTTCTAAAGGCAAGATGTGACTCTCCTTTACAAAAGATTTTAATGATTTTCATCAATTTCATCACTGGAAGTCTCAAAATCCAAGTTCTCTCCTTTACTGTCATTTTTTAGTAAGTTCGAAAGTAGGATAATTCCATTCTACTGCAAGATTGTAAAGCTCAGTTTACTTCAGAGCTTATTTTTACAATAGTTTTGTGCATTGATGTTTAAAATTGCCTTCCATGAGACTGCCAAAAATTTGCAATTCTTATATATGGTATGAAACTATTACAACTTACTAATGTACAAAATTGACTTTTGGCTTCAGAGAAAATAACACTAAACCACTCAGAGAATTTAGTTGGCTAACACAAGAGAAACTGATTATTGAAGGAGTAAGAAAACATTGGAAAGGGAAAAAGGAAAAAATTAGAAATGGTATTTTGGAAATAGGAAGGTTGGGGGTCAACTGTATGTTTGGAACACAATTAGATATCTAGATAAAACAGATAATTATTGAAGAGACAGCAAAAACTGATCAACAAGGGAAGCTACTGAAAAATGACAAATGAAGGAGAAAGATCAAGAAAAATAAAAACGGTAAATAAAGTATTATGTTTTACCAAGTATTAGAAGTAGGAACTAAGAAAGGGTTAGAGCTTAGCAAGGTACAGGTAGGCTGAGGGTCAAATTTCTGGTCAAAATGTGGGTGGACAACTAGAGGCATGTTGTCTAATGCAAAGGCTTACAAATGAAGGAGAAAGATTTAAAAAGAAACAGTAAAGAAGGTATTATGTTGCACCACAATAACCAAGAAGAGAAAATATGAAACAATAAGGAATGGGTTTTTGAATATTAATG
Source organism: Sequoia sempervirens (assembly GCA_007258455.2). NCBI lineage: Eukaryota > Viridiplantae > Streptophyta > Pinopsida > Cupressales > Cupressaceae > Sequoia > Sequoia sempervirens. The sequence goes on along the minus strand of VDFB02280151.1, from coordinate 74,204 downwards.
GCTAGGGTACCATTTCTGGTGGAAAATTGCTTGCGTAAAAAACACTAAAATAAGTTGGAATAAGAAAGAAACTTCTGACAAAACCCTGTGAGACTGGAGACGTCGTAAAAAATGCTGGAATCCCATAGAGACATTAATAAACCTCTTGAATCAGGGGAAAATGTTGGAATAACAGCTGGGGGTTTTCAGTGTTTTTCAAGTTATGTGGGAAACTGAGTGCTGTTTGGATTTCCCATGAAAATACTTTGATGGTGGTTCCTAATCTAGACACTTTCTGGTAAAGATAACTGGTTCCAAGTGAACATAAATAGCTTTTGGGATTTATATGGAAAACACCATTGATAATATGGATCCAAAGAGGGCTTATATAGAATCCTTTTTCCAGAAGAACTATTTGCCCACAATCAGACAGATAATTATTGAATTCAGGCTATAGCATTGAAGATGAGGTACTTTCAATAGAATCTGTCTGACCATGATAGGCAAAAAACTATAGAGGGCCTGAAGACACTGAAGAGAGGCTAATCAATTATAGGTACCTTGAGGCTAAGCAATTATCAATTATAGGTACCTTGAAGATAATCACATCCTCATAGAAATGCCAAAAATGCTATAACTAATAACCCCAGTATTAAGTCCAAGTCTCTTGAACATGAACCTAACATTTTATGTATAAAGGAAATTTTTGTAAAAGCCATGTGAGACTGTATACTTTGGAATCCATAAGGGACTTTAATAAACCTTTTGAATCAATGGAAAATGTTGGAATAGGCCATGGTTTGATAACATTTTTCAAGCTAGTTGGGAACCCCAATGGTGTTCAGTTTCCCAAGAAAATGCTTCTGATGGGGTTTCCTAATTCAGATGGTTTCTGTGAAAGAAAATTGATTCCAAGCAAACAGGAATAACTTCTGGGATTATATGGATCCAGTTGAACTTCCAGAACTATTCTTTTATAAGGGATGACATATTTATTGAATTCAGGCTTTGTCATTGATGACGAGATACTTCCAACAGAAGTTGTCTGACAGTTACATGCATAAAAACTAGGAAGGAAAGTGTGAACACACCCAAGAGAGGGCTTCTCATCATTTCCTGGCACCCTGGTACTCATGACAGTCTCCATAGAAATGACAAAAATGCTGCAATTAATTGCTCCTTAGCATATTTCCAAGTCTTTAACTTGACTCTAGATTTCATGTACATAAACTGTCTTTGGTTTCATAAGATTGACATATATGGATGTTGGCATGGTCTCTGGTTGGATATAGCATGATAATTATAGCAAACAGAATAGCTTCTGGGATTCATAAGGAAACATTATTGAATATTATGGATCTAGAGAGGGGTTATGTACTATGTTCCACGGCGTTTTGGGGACGGGGACGGGGGGACGGTAGGGGATGCGTTTCTAGGACGTTTCCTAAGGGGCAATTTTTAGGGGACGGCAGGGGACGGCGACATACAAAATACATATATATATATTTTTTCAAAATTTATTAATATATTAGAGAGAGAGAGAGGGAAGAGAGATAGATATGTCAATAAATTAATAATTGATACAAACAATATCAATATGAAAATAAATCGTGAGAGTAGTACTATAACTGTATAAGAAATGTCATTAAAGCATTATAAAATTTATCACAGCAGTATCAAACATCAACAAAACCATGGTCTATCAATATCCAAATGTCTCAAACATGTATCCAAATGTCTAAAACTATTTGTGGTTCTTCAAATTTACTTGTATCTAGATCATCTAATGTGGATGGTGATGATATTTTTGAACCCATATGATAATGCTTGATCGGTGATGACTGATTGTTGACACTTGACATTATTATTTTTTAATTTTAATTTACAATATATATCATGACATTCGAGTTTGACTAATTGATACTTCAATATTTTTTATTTTTATGGTGGTGTTGTTTACTATACAATATATGATGCTATGTGTGGTATTTTGAACTTAACTACTGCTGCAAATATGTATATATTTCTGATTTTTCTATGTTTTCCTATGGATGAACCCAAACCCAAAAATAAACTTGACCAAACATGAACCAATACCAAGACTGGTAACTTTTAATAGGGTTGGGACAATAGGGTTTGGATCTTTCTTTTTGAAGTATTTACCTCAACTTTTGATAAACTATATCTGATTCATCTCTATTCTTCTAAAACCATAATATTTACTGAACAATCAAGTGATTGCAGAAGGTTTCTATGAGGCATGTTAGAAGTTCTCCTCTACTGCATTTTAAAGAACTATTAAAAAATTAAAATGAGACTTAGTAATACTAATGACAAAATGTTAATATTTTGTCTCCATCAAACTTAAGCCAAAAAAAAATATTAAATTAATCCTGGGAGAGATGGTGGGCCCTGCACGACCTTGGGAAGGAGAAATAAACTTTTAAAAAATTGAATTTTTTATTGTTTTTTAATGTTTGACGCTCTCAGCCTGCTAGCCGTCCCCGGTACGATTGGGGAGGTTTCCAATGTCCCCAATCCGTACCGGGGACGGGGAACCGTTCCCAAACTGCCGGAAACGTTTCTTGGCGTTTCGTATGAATTTTGTTGTTTTGGGGATGGTAGGGGGACAGGGGGTTTTGGGGCAGGGGATGCGTCCCCGTGTAACCGTGGTTATGTAGAATCCTTAACCAGTCTAATAGGAACTTCCAGAATTGTTCATCCTCAAAGAGAAATATTTATTGAATAACATGCAACTTGAAAAACGAGGAAGGAAGGTGTGAACAAGAGGCTTCATGCTCAAGGAATCATCATTTGCTCCATAGAAATGAAAAAAATGCTGCAATTATTTATTCCTCAGAATTAAGGGTCATCTTTAACTTGACCCTAATTTTGAATATACATAAACTTAATTGGTCTTTGGCTTCATAAGATCAAGATAGATATGGATGTTGGGATGGTCTCTGGTTGGATAGATGAAGCTAATATTTGAGAGATATGGGTATATAATAATAATATATAGCTTCAGGGTTTGAAAAATATAAATTACTTGATTGTATAAATGAAAGGGTACATGATTCCTTCAAATTGCATGATTATTCTGAATATTATTGAGCAAATTTCTTTTTGACCATGGATATTCAAGACCGGCAGTCTGAGGATGAGTTGGGCTTCAATCTTTGCAATTTTTCTAGCAATACACAAATTTTAACAATGGTCAGACTTGAATTGACTCTTCTGAATAATATCGATGAGAACTTTGTTGTGAAGTGTGATCTTTTTACAGCAACATATTCAATAGAAGCACCAATGTCCAGTTATGCTCTATGCACAAGATGTTGTAGCCTGTAGGTGCTCTACTTCACTTTTCTTTTTATGCTGAGACATTTTGCATTGTATAATGCAGTGAATTTTGTTATCTACTACTTTTTTATGCTTGTGACCCTGTTTCTTATTTGCTTTAAAGAGATTCTGGGAACATTCTTTTAAATAAGCTTAAAAAGTTGTTCTTGTGGTTTATATATACAGATGGCTGCAAGGAAGAGATGCAAGAGGCATATGGCAGAAACTGATGAATTTATAATGAGCAACAACGATGGATTTTTGATGGATTCCTTAACTACATCTACAGCTTACCTGAAAATGAAGGCACTCTGCACGCACATTAGAGATGAAGTGCACACTGATATTGCAATCCACAATAAACACATTCTTCCAAGGTATTCATCCGGTTTAAAACAACTACAAGTGTACCTTCTAATTTATGTACTGCTTGTGTGTGGAAGAGTATGCTCCTTTAGTTGTACAATAGTGATTGCAGCACTTGAAACAAAAACGTGCTAACAAAAATCTGTGCTGTTTCTAAGTTTCTGCTTGTAATATTAAGATGAGAGGTTTTGTCTAGGTGTTCATAACATTTTTTAGCCTTAATGTTTCTGAGGTCCTGCATGACATAAATGTGCCTTTTTGTGATTTTTTTTCAGTTGTATTGATCTCCCAAACATAACTGCTGGTGTATACAATGTGGAGCTGTGCAATAGACTACGGGCATTTCTTGTTGCTTGCCCTCCTTCTAGCCCTTCAACACCTGTCATAGAGCTGCTGATTGCAACCGCTGATTTCCAAAGAGATCTGGCATCATGGAATATTTGGTACATTCACTTCAAAGAGAAAAGTATTCTACATTGTTGAATGATAAGTGTTTTGCTTTCCTAAAATTAATGATCTAATACTGAGTTCTTATTGCAGTCCAATGAAGGGAGGTGTAGATTCAAAAGAATTGTTTCACCTGTATATTGTTCTTTGGATACAGGACAAGCGGCTTTATCTGCTTGATTTCTGCAAGCTTGAAAAAGTGAGTTGCTAATTGATTCTTGATAATGTGATTGTTTGGATTTCACTTTGAATACAAAGGTGCATTTATTGACTTTAGGAAGCTCCTCTTGGAAGGCAGAAGATCTCAATGTGTAGTGCTTTCTTGTGACTTTATTTGTGTTAGTTTCAGAAATATTCATATTAGATTCATTAATTGTTTACTTTTTAATGTGATTTGTTGGATTCTGGATTACGGTTCCAGTCTGAATAAAATGCTCCTTGGAGTTGACGAAGAAATTTCAATGGCATTAGTATATGCTTGTTAATGCTAACTTTGATTGTAAATCACTTCATTCTAGGTTCGTTTGATAGAAACAACAACACAGCACTCGACATCACCATTTGTTGAGGAAATGTATGAGCGCATCAAAGATACTTTGAATGAGTATGAAGCAATTATAAACCGCTGGCCTGAATACTCCATTGATTTGGAAAATGTATGTGGTAGAAAATTTTGTGTTCGATGTTTAATATTTCAATGTGTAGCAGAGCACAATGTATTTTTTGTTTCTTTGTAGATCTGGTCATCACTTTTTATTTTAACTTTTGAATTCACCAATTTGAAAGTGAATTAATTCAAGATGCTTGTTGATTTTAAGGCCATAACAACTGTAGAGAGGGCAGTGATGAGAGCATTGGAGAAACAGTATACTGAGGTCCTGACTCCATTGAAAGATGGCATAATACCAAAGAAATTTGGTCTACAGTACATGCAAAAGTTAACAAGACGTAATTCAGTATGCCTCTACAGTGTTCCCAATCATGTAAGTTCTTTTCTCATTTATATTTTTTCTGTTTTGTGCATTGATCATGTTTGTGCTTGTCAGTGTCACTGAGTTCTGTAAAGCATTTTTAGGTTTGCATAGCTTAATATTTGTTCTTTGATGTGCAGTTGGGTTTATTCTTAAACACCATTAAGAGAATCCTTGATGCATTGCATCCTAAAATCGAGACTCAACTCAGGTCCTGGGCATCATGCGTGCTTACGCCTGTTGCTGGAGATAAGAAGCTGGTGTTTGGAGAGCAACTGAATGGCATCACTGTGATGTTGAGAACCAAATACAAAACATTCTTGCAAGCAATTGTGGAGAGACTTGCAGATAATGTATGTGCCAACTGCTGCCATGATCTATGCTATATGTTACTCTTAATCTTGGTGCTCTTGATATATTTAATTAACTACAATTCTATCATGCCAAAAGAACTTTGAAAAATCAGGGCGTTTGTTTCATTTATGTTTGATCCGGCCTATATTGAGTATGCTTTAATGAGTTTTTCTTTTGATGTGGAGAAACTGTATTGCTGCAATATTGCCTTAAATGGTTGTCTGTCTGCAGAGAAGATATTTTCCTAACCTTGGCTTGTTCTTTCTTGGGATGGATCATTACAGTGAGTCATATTGACATTGAAGTCGATCTGGCTAAGCTGTGTTCATCTTTATCTGATTGCAATTTGATTTTAATGAATGCCACTGCTAATGGTTTGTGTTCATCTTCATTTGGCTGCTATTTGTTAATTTGGGTAATTGTTTTGTGTGATTCCCACCTTGTTGTTTATTATGGTGAATCATCGCAATGGTGTTTGTGTATTTCCCACAATGGCTGATATTGAATTTCATCTAGTTCCCATCTTCATTTGGCTGCTAGGTGTTAATTTGGCTAATTATTTTCATGCAATTCCCACCTTGTTGTTTATTAGGTTGAATCATTGCAATGGTGCTTGTGTATTTCCCATAATGGCTGATATTGATTTTCATCCAGTTCCCACTTTATTCTTAATTAGGCTAAAACATCATGATGGCTCACTCATATCGCATTTCAATGATAATGGCCCGTGCTGATGGTTTATGTTCATCTTGATTTGGCTGACATGTGATGATCTTTCTCTATGTGTTGATTTGGCTGACATATGTTGACTCTCTGTGTGTTGATTTTGGTTGATTGTTTTTGTGTATGCAATTATTTAGTGATTTGTGTTAATCTTGATTTGGCTGACATGCAATGATCTTTCTCTCTGTGTTGATTTGGTTGATTGTTTCTGTGTGATGCCACTGTGCTAGTGGTTTGTGTTCATCTTGATTTGGCTGAGATGTGCGGATCTTTCTACATGTTTTGGTTTGGCTGATTGTTTCTATGTGATTCCTACGGTATTCTATATTAGGCTGAAGATTCACAATGACCCGTTGTGTCTGGTTATTCCCACCTTTTTCTTTATTGGGTTGAATCATCACGATGCCTCAAATTGATATATTTCTGATTGCATTTTTAATGAGTTGTACTATTTGTTCACACCCATCTTAATTTTGGTTAAGATTTTTGGTCTTTCTATGGTTGATGACTTGACAGATTGTTTATGAAATTCCCCCCCTTAATCTCTATTAGGTTGAAGTATCACAATATTCTCTTCTGATTATGTTATAACAATTACAGCTGTGTCAGTGGTTTATGTTTATATTGATTTAGCTGAAATGTGTTTAATCTTTCTACATTGCTTGGGCCGATATTAAGAATTTAACGAAATTGCTACTTTTACAAAATACAGACGCATGTACAACGCACAACAAAACTCAAGAGAATTCTTCAAGACACAAAAGAGGCAGGTGGAGAAAACGAGATTCGAGAAAGAATGCAGCTTCTCAATTCTCAGCTCATTGACACTATTTGCCAGCTTCATTATATATTTGACAGCCGGATTTTTGTAGCTATTTGCCGTGGCTTTTGGGATCGCATGGGACAGGTCACTCTCTAATTCCTGCACTATTTATGATCAATTCATACCCATTTGTAACTAAACTAACTTCATATTTTATGTAGCAGGATGTGCTCTATTTTTTGGAAAACAGGAAAGAGAATAGATCTTGGTATAAAGGTTCTTGCTTTGCCTTGGCGGTAAGAATTTTATTGATTTAGTTGCTTGTGTGCTTTATTGCTATTTAATTGGAAGAGAAGGATTTATTTGCATGCATGCATGTGTTAGAAAATATTTTTTTGGGGCCCTGTTATTCAATAACATGTAGACGGAATTGACAATGTAGCGAAATCTGTGGTGTCATTTTTTTCAGATTCTAGATGATACCTTTGCATCTCAGATGCAGAGATTGCAAGGAAATGCTTTGCAAGAGAAGGATCTGGATCCACCACGCTCTATAATGGAGGCACGCTCTATGCTATGTAGGGAGACACCCCATGGAGCAGATTCATCAAATTATTATTACCTCTAGGAATTCATAAAATTTGGATGATTCATATATATCTTAACATGTTCTACTGCTGCGTACGTGCCTGCATTCATTCATTTTCCTCGAGAAAATAAAAGGAATTCTTTCAGCCGTTTAGGAGGATTATCAAAGAGAACTCAGAAGCTTGTTATGTATATTAGAGTCTAATAATTCTTTCATTCCAGGAAGGTGTCTGGTTCAATGAATTAAAGATCAGCCATATTTGTTGTTTCAAGATCAGCCATTGATCTGTATTTTGTTCTGCACTGCCAATGCCTTGAATTAAGGAGCTGGTAGCATGGTTTCTCAATCATGTATTCTTTTGTCTATTCAAGTATTTTCAAGGAAATAAGAGGAGGAATTTTTTAGCTGTTCAGAAGCTTATAAAGTGTATTGTAAAGAGCTATCTTTTCAAATAAAAAACAGAGAACTCAGAAGCATGTGTTCTGATGCCAATTCTCCATTAATTGGCCCTGGATTGGCCATTTTCATATTCGTTACATAGGTCATAATTATTTTATCTGGTAACTTCTTTAGAGGTGGTTTGGCTTAGAACAGATCAAAGTCATTCATTAATCTGTTTTTTTATTCTGCATTCATTAATTACTTAATCAATGTATTCTTATGTCTCTTGCAAACAACCCCACCTCTCTATTGTGTAGAATACAATAGAAAAGGAATTATAAACTATTAAACCTTATAATTAATATTTTAAGTAATTATAAAATGTTAATTAATTAATTAGACAATAATTAAATATTAAATAATGATAAAAACTAAATAAATAATAATTTTTTTAAAAAAAAATTAGAATAATAATTAAATCTTAAATTCAAAAATAAAATAAAATAAAGGTAAAACAAGATTTAAGATATATTTTTTTTTTATCAGTAATAAAGGTTTATTTTATTAAATTTAAAGGAAGATTACATCATATTCTCCTGGTTCTCACCAGAATAAGAAACAAATGAAGAGCTCCACACCAAAACAACAGATACCACAGAGTTACATTTACAACCAAATGATTTTGAAACATAAACTTTTAACAAAACTACAATTTTGCTCAACCACTTGGCCTTCCTTTGGTCTGAGACCGGAGGACCATAGCGAAGCTTTTCTTTTTGCTGACTTTTCTCCCCTTGACGACTTGCCATCCATCCTCCACCCTTACAGCCTCCTTATGCTAGTCCCTCCCCTTCGTTGCAAACTCATCTTTCATCAATTCAGCCTCCTCGATCTGCCTATCTCCCGTTGCTTCATGTTGCATCCATGCATCGTCCTCCATTGGTTACACATTCTGCCCTTCCTCCTCTCCACTACTTACCCCTTTTTCCTTCTTCAACGAGCCTGATTTCTCCCTACATTTCGGGGTTTTAGCTCCATGATGAGTTTCCACTGCTTTTCCTTCACAAACTTTTCCTTCATCAGCTTCTTTCGTGCTAGGCATCTCATCTACACCTGTCCCTCCCACCGGTCTTGTTCCCTTATTTGACTGTGGCAGAATAGATTTTCCCACGACCTCCGAAGTCACCTTATCTTGTTGTTTCACACTACCATCCTGTTTTTCAACAACATAATGCTTGCGTGAGGCATCCTTCCACCAAGTAGCTGGTTTAGGCCATTTGGGTTTTGCACAGTGTGTAGCTATATGGCTAGTTTGAAAACATCTCCTGCAACAGAATGACACCCCTTCATAGTCCAAGAGTTGTACCCAATATCCTTTGAAAGTTTTAATTGAAATCTCTTCAGGAAGTGTCTTTAATACTTCCATCTCCACCAAAATCCGAGCTTATGTGGAATGCAACAGATTTGAAGAGCCCTCATCAATCATCAAAAAATCTCCTAAAGAGTTTCCAATGGCCTCCAAGCAAGACTCAAACCAAAAATGGAGAGGCAAGTTTGGGAGTCTTACCCATAGAGGGACTTTATCAAAAGTCTTTGTTGCAGGGTTAAAAGCTTGATGCCAGGGCTTCAAGGAAAGAGCAAATTTCTCCTCCCAGCTCTAGAAGAAATCACACAAAACTTTGTTTCTATCAGCCACAATTTCAAAAACCACAATGAAAAAACCTCTGGCAGCTGGATAGATTTGGATACAACCATCTACAATGGGTGTTCAGATATCCAATGATGTAAATCACATAAGCTAGACCAAAAACCCTTGAACCTTCCTATCAAACCTAAATTCAAAAAAACTTGAACATTATGAAAAACTTCCTTTTCTATCTCTTCCTGCAGAGAAATCGTGGGTATCTTTGACTTTACCTCTGCACTAACCTCCCCCGTTGCTTGGTGCTGAGGCACCCCGTGCGCCTTTACCTCTGCATTGATCTTCCTTGTTACTTGGTGTTGAGGCACCCTGTGCGATTTCCCTCCCTCACCTTGGCGTTTCCTTGCCTCCTCCCTGGAAACCAACTCCACTTTGCATCCCCCGCCTCCTTCGTTGTCCCCTGGGCACCACCTTTCAGACTGAGCTGAGCCCCCAGCATCACTCCTACGACTCTGAGTGAATAGAGCCGTTGCAACCCTAGCGCCCAGCTCAAACGACTTCATCTCTTCTCTAATAAGATTTAAGATAATTTTTGTATGCATTATTTTAAGTGAATTAAATATAGTATTAATTGTATGTAGGTAATATTAAAAATATATATATATATTTTATAAAACTAATATTTTTTTTGCTCGGTAAATTGCAGCTTTACATTTCTAGGCCAAAAGCACAATATATTTTAGGATTTGCTCATCTTGGATAGAGAATTGCACTAATAGCCCTTATGGTTGGGTTTGTCTAATTACATATATATTGGGATGGCAACCCCAAACATGCTTATATTAAACCAAAAAACTATGACAGTTTGTTCACATCCACACAGAAAGATTATGCTTCATTCTCCCCACCCTAGTACATGAACTCATGGAGCTAGTCGAGATCATAAACAGGGTCCAGGTTGGAAATTCTTTTTAGAAACTCAAAGCCTCTCCATGCCTTGGCTCTGTGTTGCATGAGGATTGTGGTTCAAAAATTTGCAAGAAATGGTTATCATTCTACTACCGCCTCCACCACCCGCAAAATATCTGGGATGCCTACTCCGTAGCGAGCCCAAGGCACAGACTACCTCGTCCAAGCCACCCAAATATTTCTTGAACAACTCCTATGTGAGCTTCCACGCCATTTATTTATCCTCCCCTGAGTTTAGCAAAGAAGCCACATAATGGGATACAATGTTCGTGTTCCCCTGATGCCTGCAAGCATCAGTTACAAAGTCTTCCCCCAATACCCATTTCATGGCTTTTAGAATAAGGTCGATTCACTCTTTGAGGACCAACTTCAACCGTAGGTTCATGATGCTGCCAAGGAAAGCAACATGATCCTTAAAGCCTTCTAGCAATCTATAATAGTTACACAAAATATTATTCAATCTCTAATTGATCATTTTCCCTCTACGCAAAAGTCACCCTCCACCTCTGTCTTTTTTATCCCCATGCTTAGGCCTTCGTTCAAGCCATGTCAGAGGGCACATAGTTCAACTTCGTTCTCTTAGCACCACCTTGAAAACACTCACCACCCTGAAAACGCATCCAACATCGGAAATACTTGGGTTGCCCCTTGAGGCATCATCAAAATTTAATTTAACCCATCTCACTCTTGGTGGTGTTCAAATTGTATTTTTCTTTGGATACATTCGATCCCACAAACCCATGAGCGTGGGAACCACCATTCTAGTGATGAGCAATAGAATTGCCTAGTTTTTTGTTGCAATTTCATACTTCTATCTTTATTTTCTGCTAAATTTTGAGACATTACTAGACCTTTCATATAACTTTAAGTAGTTTAAAACATTTGGAATCGAACATGTTATATTAATATGTGTATGTATGAGTTATGAATGTTCATGAAGTTTAGTAGGATTTTATGTTTAAATTATAGTCGTTAACAATAAAAATGTCTTGAAAAATAAAGACTAACATTTGCAACAAGATAATTGTTAACCCACAGTAACAAGCTTCTCAACCCATAGCATAAGGATTCAGTTTAATGCAAAAGAGTCAATCTACTACAGTGCGACCACTTTCATAAGAAGTTGGAGGTGGTCACTTAAGGAGCAGGTCTTGGATCACCGAGCATTACTTTTACCTTTTAATAAGACAAGAAGTTGGAGGTGGTTACTTAATGAGCAGGGCATGGATCACCGAGCATTACTTTTACCTTTTAATAAGACAAGTAGGAGAACTCTGGTCCCAATAGAACTATGAATTATAACAAAAACTGCTCTATTTGGGCACATTTTCTAATATAACAACTAAACTTATTGAGTACAAAGTCCTTGTTTGGTTTTTATATTCCTGTTCTGCTAGTTATTACTTTTTATTTTGAACTCAGTCCTCTTCCTATTTTTGAGGAAGAGTTGACATCTATTTTCAATTTGTTTTTAGTTCATAGATAATTGGACTCCCTCGAGGACCCTATATAGTTGTATCCTGTCAAGGAGGAGATCTAGATTGTATGTGTGATATATTGAATAAGATTTCATGTTAGATTATGTTCAACAATTCTATATATGTTTAGAATGTAATAAAGAGGAAGTATTTTGATAACATGTTTTTTCTAAGTGAGTGATTAACAAGATCTTGTGGACATAACAACTCAAGCAAGGGCCACTTGAGCTACTGCTAAACCACTTTAATTTAGGATAATAGATTAGATTATGCATTGTAAGTTTAATTGATAGTTTTCAATTCATGTGATTATGAATGATGCATTATAGTTTTTGAATTAGAATATGTAGATTGATATTTTGTTTAGTACTCCAGAGTTTAATGAAGTTAAGACATACTGCAGTATAATGGTTAATTGATTAAAGTCATAAGCATTAAGTACCTATAGCAAAAGGTAGTTGTTTGTGTTTCTTTACTTTGTTTTGAGAAATAGAAGTTCATTCCAATCAAAAGCTTTTACTGTATTTATATGTGTTTCATTCACCTATATTCAACCGATGTAGGATGTTTAGAATCCATGAATGCAAATATTTTTCCAACACTATTTGAAGTTTATGACTCCCTGGTTGATGGTTTAATGGAAGCCCTCTCTTGAGTGATGAACTACTTAGTCTAGGAATCCTCAAGTTCACTAAGCCGTGTGCATAATCATTGGCACCAGTTAATTAGGCATTAGAGGAAGCTCGACATTTTTTTTGCCGTCGTTGAGGATGGTGCTAAGTTCAAGACTTTTTTGTGTGTTTTAAATTTTTTCCAAGCTTTCATAGAATAGCAAGATTTGTTTTAGTAGTAGGACCAATAGGTATTAAGAATCAACAAAAAAACCATTTACTAACAATGTGCATGAACTGTTGATTAAAAGAGCTAGACCTATTGTATGCGAAGGCAAAGGGATGCTCTAGGAAGGTTTTTCCCCTAAGTACACGAAGAATTCAAAGGTTTTGGTGCAAACACAACATTTTGAGGAAATTGACAAAGGAGATTTATCCCTTACACCAATAGCTACCCCAAACACAAAGGAGGCTTTCATAATACAATTTGACATCATGTCTGAAGAAGATGTGGACAACCCAGGAGAGCATGTGACATTTGAATTCTCGATAACCAACCAAGAAAGGGCTGCTACTCTTAAAATTACACCTCCTTTAGCATTACCCATTTTCTATGGATTGGTTACAGAGGATCCAAACACATTTCTTTTTGAGTTTGATGTGTTGTGTCGGAGCTATGACTATACCACAAATGCTCACTGTCAAATTATTTCCAGCCACACTAAAGGATGTTGCTCTGTGCTAGTTTATGGGGTCGGGGAGGAATGTTGTCACCAACTGGGAGACAATGAAGACAAAATTCCTAGAGAAATATTAGGATTACTGCAGGGGCACAGACAAAAAGAGGGATGCCATCTTTAGGATTTGTCACATAGAGAAGATGAGATACAAATGGAAAAAAATCATCATACTAAGATCAAATAGAAATAGAGGATGTGATGACATGATCAATTCATCAAGACAAAATAGTTCAATACAGGTGACTGGGCCCTGCTTTATGATTCCAGATATAAAGACCATAAGGGAAAGCTACAAACAAGATGTCGTCATCCATATGAAATTCAACATGTTTTCCCCAATGGAGCAGTTCAACTAACAACCATTGATGTAGTAAGATTTTCATTCTTAGTAAATGGCCATAGATTAAAGCTTTACAAGAAGCCACTACAAAAGGATGACTTCTTACGAACTTTGCAACATCAATTTGAGACAAAATACATGACCCCATCAACAAATGTAAGCACTTTATCAGGTGAAGTCTAAGTAGACGAGCTACACAGCTCACCTAGTGATATTTCCTAGGTATGATTACCTATTATCTAACGCTTATCACATGCACACACATGCACAAGTTACGATCACCAACCTTTATTTTTCTAAACCTATGGAAGAAGCTCACTGGACATGTAGCAACAAGCCCCAAGGCACATCATTTACACGAGACTTGATTGTTCAACTACATGTAGCACTTGCCACATTACATTTCATCCATACCCGTAGCCACTGCCACTTACTTTCATATCATGTATCCTATTCATTCAATCACATATACAAGCAACAATAAATTCCACTCTTCCAAACATGCACTTTCTACAACCTTTTATTCACCACTCACCATTCTTGAACACATGCTATACCTCATGCTAAGTTACTTTTTCATGCATGACAACTCGTAGTACTTCACCATTAAGTCCTATCATTTCAAATATTTTTCACCATGTTGCATGGCATCGTTTAGTCATCTTCACATGTGTCAACTTTCCACTCACTCTGTGATCATAGGTACTCTTCTTGTTAATTAGCTATAATCAACATTTAGGAATGTTGTTTCCATATGAATTTATATTCATGCAACAAATGTTTAAAATTTCATGTATCATAATTCAAATGCTTTATACTTATCCTTCTTGACCTTTCTGTACTTTCTATTTGTGGACAAATAGCATAATTAAGTTGGGGGGAGGAACACGAAAGGTCTTTATTATTATCACACAACCTTTTACAACCAACCATTACAATTTTCAAATTCCCTTACTTCCTTCAGTTGGTCACAAAAATGGAAGTATCAAGTGTAGAAGTATAAGAGCAACAGTGGTGAGAAGAGAGTATCTAAGAGTAGAGTAAAGAAGTAGAAGGTGACAAAGAAGGTTGAATTGTAACAATGGAAGGAAATATTATGAGGGAACCTACAACACAATTTGTTATTGGAAGACAAACAATGTTTTCCAATTTTTCAACTGGTAGGATGGCTAGATTCTTTTCTTCCACTTATAGAATACAATGAGTTGATGACTCAACAATTTGCAAGTACTCTACAGAACAACAAAGCTATTGTTAAAGGATTAAGGGTTGATGCTTCAAAGTCAATTATAGCAGAAGTGTCAGGGTTG
Organism: Sequoia sempervirens; assembly: GCA_007258455.2. NCBI lineage: Eukaryota > Viridiplantae > Streptophyta > Pinopsida > Cupressales > Cupressaceae > Sequoia > Sequoia sempervirens. Next base: position 59,199 of record VDFB02280151.1, on the reverse strand, counting down.
CCATGAATATAAGAGGAATTCCCAATAAGGACAGATGCTTGCTACCATGAATGGGTTCTCAATGTTTAGAGAAAATCTAGATTCTACATCCCAAGGTACAAAACACCTCTCTTTACATTGGCTTTGGACTTTAGTTGCCTCTCACATTGTTAAATACTTGACCTGCGATGGTAGAAAATCACTTTTATATACTGTACATTTTAAGCTTCTTAGCCATTTATGCCATCAAACAACTATGAAAGTACCCAATTTTTTGTACAATATTTTAAAAGGAATGGTAGTTGAATAAAAAAGAAAAGAAAACAGTATGCTCTATCTCATTTTTGTTTGGTCACCTTGTTGATTAAAAGAAACCTCATAATCCAATTCCCCAACATATCTTGAGAAGATTTCCTAGCCTGCAACAATGTCAATAATATTCTTCCAAGGTAGAATGTATAAGAGATGGATAGAGAACAAGAAATAGGAGAACCTTCTATGATTGCAATAGAGGGAAACATACCCTTTGGTTCCCATGTTGCCTCACCTACCTACAACATAGAGGAACATGTTGAACAGGAAGAGTAGGAAACTCAACCTACAACTTCTAGGGAGCAACTTGTAGTAGAAGAACTACAAAAACCCTTGCATTTACTGAGAGCCCTTCTAAGCCAAAGAAAATAAAAGGTAAGGTGTGGCCTCTACTTCTGAACCTAAGAAGAAACAAAGAAGGCCCACACAACCAAGGAGGCAACCACATCGCCTGAGAAGAAAAGGGCCTATAAAAGGAAAGGCTATAAATAAAAAAGAAAAGATTATTATGGTGGAAACTGACACAGATTTTGATGAAGAAAAGATTCTTGACAGTGACGCGAAAACTCCAATTTTGTAGCCTTTGTATATGAGCAGCAATTTTGATTTAGATTTAGAAGATATTTTCATGGCTAAGAAGAAAAAAAACCTCCAAGAAGCCCTATTTTCGAAGAAGGGTTTGTACCATTAGAGGAGGTGGAAGAAGAAAAGTTTTTGGAAAAAGAAAGAGTTTCTTTTGGAAGGAAAAAATACAAGCAAGGAGTTGCAAGAGGTATTGTAGAGGATAAAATATTTAGAAGAGAAACTCAAGATATACCAATAGAGGGAGAGTAACATGGATGCTAGAATTAGAGAATTGGAAGAAAAATTGCAAAAATTCGATCAAGGGTCAGGGTTGGAAGCATTGACACAACTTGCTATAGTTGAAATGAGCATAAGGACTCAACACCTTGTCAAGCCAATTGAATACCCAAGGACACCTACTACTCCCAATGTGGTAACACTCAACATAGAATTGTGGAACAAAACAAAGAAATCTTCTCATAAGCAAAAAGTATGGGAAAAGGAAAATCAAAATTATTAGCAACTCATGCCAGAGTAGTTGAAAAAAAGAAACAAAGATTAAGAAATTGAAAGTAAAGATAGAAGAATTAATAGATAAAATAGTCCAACTATTGAGGTGCAGACCTTCGGCCAAGGTGTATACTCTATTTCTCTAAGAGAAATTTGTTAGTTTTCAGTTTAGACAAATAATTAGTGACCTCCCTCTCATTGTAAATTCACCAATGTTGCTTTTAAAATTATTCTAGCAATCCACACTAAAAATGCAGGATCATTTGTGTGAATTCTATTTACACAACCTGATTCTCTCTTATGAAACTAAATATAATCCACATATGTTTCTAGGGGATGTTCAAATCAGAGCCTTATCTTCCTATATCAGAAATGAACATTTGAGGGGACAATTGCTTCAAGAATACCAGAAAAGGGAAAAATCACCCCCTCTTCAGTTGAAAGAAGAATCAACAGATCCAGATGCAACGGTGGATCAATGGATAGATCTCATAGAAAAGGACAAAGTGGCAGTAAAAATAATGGAATGTAGGGAAAAATACTACAAAATATTTCAAGAACTAGCAACAGTAACAATTAAGAATGCACTTGAATTTTCTCAAGATAGATGGAGAGAGCTTACCCCAAAACTCAAAAAGAAGGAACCCCATTCCATTTTCAACTATACGACACCAGTTAAAAGAGCACATATGTATATCACAAATTCCTTGAAAAATGGAGTTGCTTGACAATAGAAGACAATGGGTGGGAAAAGATATCAGACCAACAAGGCTTCTACTTGAAGTAGGGGACAAGAGTGATCCAAGCAGTGGATTACAGAGAAACACCATTGCAATATAACCTACAACCTTGAACCTACTTGAGCACAAGCAAGAGCTTAAGTTGGGGATAAATAATGAGCCATAGAATTGCCCAATTTCCTGTTGTAATTTCATAATTTTATCTTTATTTTCTTCTAAGCTTTGAGACATTACCAGACCTTTCATATAATTTTAAGTAGTTTAAAGCATTTGGAATTGAACATGTTATATTAATATGTGTACATATGTATGAGTTATGAATGTCCATGAACTTTAGTATGATTTTATGTTTAAATTATGGTTGTTAAAATAGAAATGCCTTGAAAAATAAAGACTAACATTTGGAACAAGATACCTGTCAACCCATAGCAATGAGCTTCTCAAACCATAGCGTAAGGATTATAGTTTGATGCAAAGGAGCCAATCTATTGCAGTGTGACCATCTTTTAGAAGAATTTGGAGGCGGTCACTTAAGGAGCACGTCGTGGATCACTCAGCATTATTTTTCTTTTAATAAGACAAGTAGGAGAAGAAGTATGATCCCAATAGGACTATGAATTATAATAGAAACTTGATCACATTTTTATTATAATGGCTAAACTTGTTGAGTACATAGTCTTTGTTTGATTTTAATACTCCTATTATGATAATTATTACTTTTTGTTTTGAACTTAGTCCTCTTCCTATTCTTGAGGAATAGTTGACATCTATTTTCTTCCTATTCTTGAGGAATAGTTGACATCTATTTTCAATTTGTTTTCAGTTCATAGATAATTGGACTCCCTCAAGGACCCTATATAGTTGGGTATCTTGTCGAGGACGAGATCTAGATTGTGTGTGTGATATGTTGAATAAGATTTCCTGATAGATTTTGTTCAACAATCTTGTATATGTTTAGAATGCAATGAAGAGGAAGTACTTTGATAACATGTTCTTTTGAGTAAGTGAGTGATTAACAAGATCTTGTGGATGCAACAACCCAAGCAAGGGTCATTTGAGGTACTGCTGAACCACTTTAATTTAGGATAATAGGTTAGATTATGCATTGTAAGTTTAATTGATAGTTTTCAGTTCATGTGATTATGAATGATGCATTATAGTTTTTGAATTAGAATTTGTAGATTGATACTTTGTTCAGTATTTTGAAGTTTAATGAAGTTAGGACATATTGCAGTATAACGGTTAATTGATCACAGTCAAGCATTAAGTACCCATAGAAAAAGGTAGTTGTTTGTATTCCTTTACGCTATTTTGATAAATAGAAGTTCATTTCGATTAAAATCTTTTATTTTATTTATATGTGTTTCATTCACTTATATCCAACCAATGTAGGATGTTTAGAATCCATGAATGCATATATTTTTCTAGTATTACCTAAAGTTTACTACTCCCTAGTTGATGATTTAGTGGAAGCCCTCTCTTGAGTGATGAACTGATTGTTGAACACCTAGAGTACTGAGAGGGAGGGTGAATTAGTATTATCTAAACCACTTAACCATTTAAAAACTCATTTCAAGCATCATAATCAATTTGAAATAAGTAAAGAAACTACAAAAGAAACCATCAAAGCACATAACACATGAACACCAAATTTTTTACATGGACAACCCAAAAAGGGAAAAACCACGATGGGGATTATCTCACAATATATTATAACTGGTTATACGATATTATAGAAAGATTCACTGCCAAGTGGACTCACTATCAGGTGGACTCATTGTCCGGTGGACTCACTATCCAGAGAATAAAAGAAGAAGAAGAGAGGGGTGGCTCACTGCCAAGACTTGAACTGCTACAAATGCATCTATAATATGTAGAAAATACAGTTCCACTAAAGCTCAAAATACTAAATCAACACACTTCATATTACTTTGTTCTAACACTCTGCTTTGCTCTACATTCACATCACATGCACATGCTCTGAATAGGAATTCACCTACTCAACTTAGTCATCGTAGTTCAACACCAAAAATTATCTTATATTTATACTCATTACCTTTGCAAGAACCTAAAACATCAATTAGGTTAGCCTAATTAGATGTACCGTTCAAAATAATAACTTGTCAGACCAAGATTAAACCTACATGCTTCACACCTTAATTCAAAACTTGTAATGCATCAGATAGGTCAGCATGGACCTATAATAAATCCCACATAATAGATCAATATTCATTTAAACTTCACACAACCTCAAAAATATTAGGTCAGCACTGCTGGTGACCTAACATCAAAATTCACCAACTAATCATCCTCAAACCAACACTCGGACCTTCAAACATCATTCCACTTGGAATGCACACCCTTTTGACAATTGTAAATACTTTTGCAAATCTACAAGACCAGATATTCTTCTGCGGTGAGATGCGGACTAAGCAAAACATACACTCTGCACTAGAAACATTGTCATTGGTAGACTTGATACTCTATTACTCATAACTTCTGCACCAGAGGGAAAAACAATGTGAAATTTTGGATTTAGACTCTTCTGACCTCTAACAAAATTACCTTAGATCCATAGTCAAAAATACTTCAAGCCGAATCAATGCGGACCCAAAAACGGATGCTCTATATACTAGAAACTACATTCTCACACTTAGCCAAATAACTAACTCATTTTTTTTTATATTGGAGAAAAACATTTGCATCTCTATACTGCATTTCCATCATTTCAAACACATATATGCACCTGACCAACAACACATCAATCTTCACATCACGTCACAAAATTGACATCAATGACAACACTGCATCTGCATACTATACATCCATGCTCATGTTGCCAACAAGCAAATTAATGACAAACTCTTCAAACTTCCAACAACCTCCCCCTTTGTAATTGATGACAACATGCAAAATTCTTCTCAAATATTCTCCCCCTTTGACATCAAGGGAAAATGGTGCGCAAAAATGTTCTGATATTTATTCCCCCTTTGACATCACTAATATATACTTTCTTTTACATTATCAACAAAATCTTTATCGGATTACATACATACTCCCCCTGATTGATATATACATATATGAATGAGACTAACAAAATTTCAAAATCTTGACCAACTCCCCCTAATAGTGCTATCCATCAAACTAGATCAAAATTGCACTGAGACACTATCCTCTAACATCTACATATATACAATAAAGTCTGAATATGAAATCTGAAATGCATAAAAATGGAAGAAATATAGATTAACCAGAAGAAGTGTTTGACACCTATAATTTTGCAAGGTGTGCTTACCAATCTTTCTTTCCTTCTTCCCATCCTTTCTTGGCTAGGCCAAACATGCAAATTTGTGCTTCAAACTCAATGAAGAGTTCTTCTCCATCATCTAGAGAACTAGGTACCAAATTCATCCTTATTGTCTTCTCCGCATTTGTTAGAGAACTAGATATAGATGTATACTTTTCATTTACCGGCTCTCTAAGATGTCCAAATTGTGCTATTATCTTTTCTTTTTGTTATTGTAGCTGGAAGAATTGTTCATGCAAGTTCTCAATTGCTAACCTTGTGATCCCATCTGCATCATCCGTCAGATCATAGGAATTGGATGCCTTATTAATCTGAGACTCAATGGAGTTCATCTCATCCTTAATACTTTTTGTGGAATTGGGCCATTTCATGCAAAATTGGAATAAAACCTTAGCTTCCGCAACACAATTTTGCACACCTTTAAGGTTATCCTAAAATTTGTTATGTGCAATAACACATTTCTCCATTCATCTTTTTATCAATCTCATTCTCTAGTTTCTCCTTCATCCCACTAGAATACTCTTTGAATGAATCAAGTAAAAGCTTCAAATTTTCCATATCGGACAATGAATTATCAATGCTTGCACTTGGTATACTCTCCTGCAACACCTTTACTGCTTCATCAATAAGCTCTGTGCTCTTCTGATGTGTTTGCAGGATTTCTTTTTAGGCAGAGGCATGGAATGCATCACCTAACTATAATTTATGCAAAGGAGATATCTTATCCATATCAATCTTCCCTTGTTACATTGGAAGTTGTTGTAGCTAGTTAGACACAATAGGTTGGAATTGGAGCTGCATATTCAACAAGTTCTTCAATGAATATCCAAAGGTACCGAAAGATTCACCTACCGTCTTTATATTATCTTTTGCATCTTTCTTTTCCAAAGCCTTTTCCTTGTCACCAATGCTGCTTTTTGCTTTTTCTTCATTACTCTTCTCAACATTGTTAGGCTCTTCCTCATCCTTATTTTCATCATTAACTGATTGATCCTTGTTATCCAGATGAATTTTCATCTCTAGTTTGTCTTGTATTATTTCTTCAACATTCCTTTCAGGTTTTGGAGGAGGGGAGTTATGTCTTGTAGGTGCATCCTCCTTCTGTGACTCTTCAACATTATTTTCAACAACAATATTTTCTCCTATCAGAGGAGCATAACCAATAACACCTTCTTCTACAGTGTTCTCTTCCACATCTAGAAGGGTGTCATTCTACACATTTACCTCTTCTGCTCCATGCTCATGTTGAACATCTTTCTGTTGTTCTTCTTCAATTACATTAACTTCTGGAGTAGGCATATCATCATGTACTTTCTCTTCTCTGTCCAGACCCATGCCTAAATCCTTTTCCAAATTGGAAACCTTCTCCATAGTTTCTTTCCAGAGCCTCTCACGATCATTTTGATCTCTTCTCATGAGGGTAGTTACCCTTGGTTCAAAACTCCTTATTGTATAACTAAGAAAATGTAGCTTTATTTTCATCAAATAATGTGGCACTAACCTTTTACAAAGAAAATTATCTCAACTTTGCATCTTCATCAATGACTTCCTATCTTCTAACATATACTACATTCTTCAATTCTTTAGGCAATTGACTTTCTATGTTCTTCATGTTGACCTCAAATGCAACTATATACTTGACAATTGCTTCTTCTATTGTTTCCTTATCAGTATCATCCACAGTGGTGTACAATGCAACAATTTACTCTAACATTGTATGCTCTATAATTCCATTAAACAAAGCATCTAACCTTATAGGACTATACTTACTTATTGGAGTCTTCTTCTTTTTCTTTTTCTTGTCTTCCAATGACTTCTTCCCTTTTTCAAACTCTGTTTTCTTTTCTCCCATTTGAATTCTATATCCTCCCTTTTCCTTTTCCACTTCTGCTTCGTTGTATGTGTCCACTATGTCAATTTTTACTTTCTTTGCACTTGTTTCTCCTTGTGACACTTCAAATTTCCTTTTTTGGACCAATTGTGGTCCTTCTTCTTCTTCCTCCTCATCATCTACATTTACTCCCAAGTACTTTTCTCTTGTTGATTTTGTCTTTACTCTTATCCTTTGAGGAGCTCCTTGTTGCTTTGTTGGGGATACCTTTTCCTTCACATGTATACTTTGTTGCTTTGCCGAAGTACTTGGCTCCATTCTCTTTGTTCCACTGGATGATGACTTAGTCTCGAAGGACTTGGGGGTAACTGAAGAGGTGGTAGTTGTTCTACCAAATCTCCTAACACTGGAAGAACCTTCCTTAGCTTTATCTACTTGTTCCTTTGTAAGGCCCATTGCCTCTACAAACCAACAATCATTTTATCAACTATTTTTGTTATCTATTTTTTCCTTTGCACCTTCATGGAATTCTCTTCATAGGTGCCATACCTATCCTCAAAGGCATCTTTAGGTTTTCTCATCATAAATTCTATTGAACTAGTAACTTCTTCCTATGTTATCTCATATCCCATCTTTGGGATCCAAACAGTCCTAGGCTCAACAACCTATATAATGCAACAATATTTTGTCACCAAGAAGGTGATATCATTCTTGTACTCTTCCACCATGCTCTAGGGAATCCTTTCTCTGGCTTGCATGTTTTTTCTGAAAGGTTTTAAAGAATCCCCATAATGCTTCTTCTTGTGCATCCACATCACCTAACCTCCTTACGTGGTCTCTAATCTAATGTGCCATAGGTTTTTCCTTCAACCATACTATATTCTTAGTTCCGGGAATGCCATTTAAGAAGTAAAAAGGTAAAAAAATGATCAACATACCAAACTTGAAAGGGTACTTCGAGTCCTTAGTATTCTATAGGTTTTCAGTCAATTGTGCTCTCAACAACTCACATAAATCATAATCTGCACCCTTCACAACCATCTCATAAGCAATATTAATGGCAGTCACAAAAACTGAATTCTTTATATTAGTGAAGTATATCTTGTATCCGATCACCATTGGTGCATACTTAACTTCCAAAATTTTGATGTCTTTTATTGTTAAGGCTCTTCACCATTAACTCCATCACCATTTCATTCTTCACTGAAAGAGTACTTCAAGTCCTTAGTCTTCTATCATAATTTGCACCAGTTAACTCCATCACCATTTCATTCTTCACTGATTTGAGCACTGAAGCTGGTCCATTTGAGCACAAACTAGTAACAACCCTAATCGCTTCTTTATTGATCATATGAGGTATATCCAACCAGATGAATCTATCATGGATTTTTGTTAGGGCATACCTTATCCATGCATCATCATGGAAAAAGTTAGGGAAATAGTTACACACATCAAGCTTCTTTTCCATCAAGCTCTTGAATTCTAATTTCAGCTCAAACTCATCTATGACGATTTCATTAACCCACACATCACACAATTTAGAGTGATCATATTCTTCCAACTTTGTATGTATGTATATGCTTACATATTTTGTGTGCAAAATACCATATGAAATGTGTGAAAACGCTTTGTCTGGATCATCCATTAGAGATTTATAGGGATTTCATTTGAATTTAGGATGGGGATGATCCACTACCTCAACTACTTGTGGTGTATACATTTTCCAACACTTCAAAAAACTTCTGAAAACTTAGGGCAAGATATAAGTTTGTAAATACCTTTTGATCACTTTTTGGTTAGGGTTTCATGTGTAAGAACTTCTAAAATGCTTCACCTCACTCTCACTGCTCTTTTCTCCTTAAATTCTTATTTTCAAATGAATTAGATTGAATAAGAAATCACTTATAAACCTTTTTGAACTAACCTAATTCACATTGAATGCACATTTTGAAAAGTTGGAAAAAACCCTAATTATATGTTCAATCAACTTCAAATGCTTCGCAAACTTCCGCAACTTAATATTTTCCACCGATTCTTTCACCATTAGGTTAACCATGTCAACCTACACCTTATTCCAAAGTGTTGAAGCATCAACACCATTTCTCTAGTAGGGGATAACGGATCTTTTGTTAATGCTCCCCCTAAGCCAAGGCATTCGACTTAGTTTTTGGAGGAAACATCTGTACTAGATGCTGGTATAGACTTAGGCTTAGTCTCGCTGTATTCCTTCTTTCTCCAGATCTTATCCATCTCTTTCTTTATCTCTATTGGATCAACCTTTTTCACCAGATCATTCTCCTTTACTAGATTATTCTTCTTCACATTCTTACTTCTGCAAAATTTGGAAATGTGTCCTGGTCTATTGCAATTGTAACAAGTGACAACATTTTGAACAAACTTACTTCCACCCATTCTAGATCTACATTGATTAGCTTTATGCCCAAACCCATTGCATGCATAATAGTATCCATTAAAATATTGAAACTTCATACCATTTTTATAACCATTTATCATTTGATTTTGCATTCACTAGCCTTAGGACTAAATCTTTTTCATGTAGAAAACTGACCGAGAAAAGATGAAACATTTTGATTCATTACGCTTCTACATTCCATAGTCTTATGTCTAAATTTATTGCAGGAATAATAACTAGTAACCATTAAAAGATAAGTACCTTTGTGCATTTGGTTATCTGATAGGTGGTCTTTTGAAGTCTTTCCTTTGATTCTGGATCTTCTTGCCATTACTCTTCTTGTCCTCAATCTTCTTTTGTTCATTGTTGTCCTTTTCAACACTTGGCGTATGATCTGCCTTTGAACTTTCTCCTTTTTCAAATCCCAATCCACCTTTGTCTTTAGAAGTCTTCTGATTTACAATCATTTCATCAAGCATTGTAGAACCCATCTTGAATTTATCTTATTGATTCTTTGCTCTCTCCAGATCTGATCTCAAAATTACAATTTCTTCTTCAAGCTTTGAGCATTCTTTAGATTTGTCTTTCATCTTAGCATTTAGGTAGTCCTCAACTCTTTTACTTTCTTCAATTTATAGCTTTAGGTTGGGAATGATCTCATTTGATTGCTTGAGCTCTTTGACCATGTCTATAGATTTCTTGAGTTTCTCTCTCAATATCTTAATGCATTCATCTGCATCACTAAGATCCTTTTTTAGATCTTTGTTCTTAGATTCTGCTTTATCCAAGTCATCCAGAGTAGATTTGAGTTCTCCTTCCATATCAAAACTACAGATTTATTCAATAAATCCTACCATAGGAATCTCTTTTAGAGGAGTAGGATACTTCCTAGTAGCCATGTATTCAACTCCAAGATCTACCTCAACGATCAAGCCAATTGAAGGAACCAAGCTTTGATACCAATTGTTGAACACCCAGAATACTGAGAGGGGGATGAATTAGTATTCTCTGAAACCAATTAGCCATTTAAACATTCACTTCAAGCATCATAATCAATTTGAAGTAAATAAAGAAACCATCAAAGCAACCATCAAAGCACATAACACAGGAACACCAAATTTTTTACATGGAAAACCTAAAAAGGGAAAGATGATGGTGAGGATTAGCTCACAATATATTATTATAACCAGTTATAAGATATGACAAAAAGGATCACTTCTAGGTGGACTCATTGTCCAGAGAATAAGAGAAGTAGAAGAGAGGGGTGGCTCGTTGCCAAGATTTAACTGCTACAAATGCATCTATAATATGTAGTAAGTACAGTTCCACTGAAGCTCAAAATACTCAATCAACACACTTCATATTACTTCGTTCTAACACTCTTCTCTTCTCTACATTAGCATCACATTCACATGCTTTACTTAGGAATTCACCTACTCAACTTAGTCATCACACTTCAGCACCAAAAATATCTTATATTTATACCCATTACCTTCACAAGAACCTAAAACATCAAGTAGGTCGGTCTAATTAGATGTACCGTTCAAAATAATAACTTGTCAACCAAAGATTAAACCTACATGCTTCACACCTTAATTCAAAACTTGTAACACATCAAATATGTTAGCATAGACCTATAATAGCTCCCACATAATGGATCAATACTCATTTAAACTTTGCACAACCTCAAACATATTAGGTCAGCACCGCTGGTGACCTAACATCAAAATTCACCAATTGATCATCCTCAAACCAACACATAGACCTCCAAACATCACACCACTTGGAACATACACCATTATAACACCTCTAAAGACTTCTACAAATCTGCAAGACCATATATTCTTCTACGGCGAGACGCAGACTAAGAAAAACATACACTCTACACTGGAAACACTGTCATTGGTAGACCCGATACTCTGTTACTCATAACTTATGCACTAGAGGGGAAAACAATATGAAATTTTAGATTTAGACTCTTTTGACCTCCAATTTTTTTTCCTTTGAACTGCATACCAAAATATTGCAAGACAAATCAATGCAGACCCAAAAATGGATGCTTTGTATACTGGAAACTATGTTTTGACACTTAGCCAAATAACTAACTCATCTGTTATGTACCTGAGCAAAAAATCTACATCTATATACTAGATTTCCATCATTTCAAACACATATATGCACTAGATCTACTGCACATCAATCTTCACATCACATCACAATGTTGACATCAATGACAACAATATATCTGCATACTGTACATCCATGCTCATGTTACCAACAAGCAAATCAATGGAAAACTCTTCAAACTTCCAACATTGCTTAGTCTAGAAATCCTCAGGTTCACTAATCCATGTGCATAATCATTGACACCAATTAATTAGGCATTAGAGGAAGCTCAAAATTTGGCCAAGTTTTCAACATCAAATTATACCAGGACAAGAAGGCCTTTTTGAAACTAGAGTGATTCCTAACAATGTTGTTGACTACCTCCACTATGGTTGTATCTAGCTTAGTTAAGAATGGACCAAGTTTCATGCATTTGTATTGAAAGATTCATCTCTTTCTCTCCTTCTAGATCTCCCATATGACAATGGATGGAGACACATTCCAGAAACTTGAGAAGAAAGACTTACTCATCATAATGGGCCATGTTGTGAAGAGATTAGTGACATTTGCTGGTAAAGGGTAATACCAACATAGATTCTTCATTATGTGTAGCCAACACTCTAGAAATTTGACATTACAGTAATATGTGGTTTGCAAATAATATGTGTAGCCAACAACAGACCAATTTGCTTGGTCTGGCCACACCCAATTTCTGTAAATGATTCCTTGCAAGAATTTTCTTTTGAAGAGCTACCCATGCAAAGGCACTGACTTTTGATAGGCAATATTTATTCTAACAAAGATGATATGACAATTTTTCTTTCTTCTCAGAGCTAGTAGCCACCTCATAACTAATTTTAACTTTACACGAACCCAATTTGGCCTCACACCATTTGATTGAGTCCTCTTTTTTAGAGAAATAGATCCTTCTCTTTGCAAACTCCTTGAGACTTGCAAATAATACATGTAGCCAACATAGGACGTATCTGCTTGGCTTGGCCACACCCAATTTCCGCAAATGATTCCTTGCGAGAATTTTCTTTTGAAGAGCTACCCATGCAAAGGCACTAACTTTTGATAGGCAATATTTATTCCAACAAAGATGATATGACAAATTTTCTTTCTTCTCAGAGCTAGTAGCCACCTCATAACCAATTTTAACTTTACACGAACCCAATTTGGCCTCACACCATTTGATTGAGTCCTCTTTTTTAGAGAAATAAATCCCTCTCTTTGCGAACTCCTTGAGACTTGTAATTTGAGCCTCAGGGGCATTTAGACCATTTAACGACCTCCATTTCCATTTTTTCTCCCTTCTTCTATGAATGGCTCCATATAGTCCCTCACCATTGTGCCCCACAATTCCTTCAAAAGATTCTTAATGTCAACTAAGTCATCCTAGGAGGCAAGGGCAGGTGCACCATCCCATGAATCCTCCCAAAATTTTTCCTTCCTTCCATTCCCAATGTCCCAAGAGTCATGGTCCTTTATCAAGTTTGTACACTCCATCATGAAGTGTCAAATGGTCAAACCCCTTGGTGTATTGGTCGTGGTGAGGATGCGCTTTGGTTCTTCACAATCTAGGTACTTATTTTGGAGTATCTTGACCCATTTTTCTTTAGGATTGGAGTACATGCTCTAGACTAGTTTGGCTCCTAGGGCAATGTTGAGGACAACCCAATCTCGAAGGCCAACACCCCTTGCATCTTTTGCTTTACATATTTTCTCCCAAGCCAAAAGGGGGAACTTCTTACTATCTTTTGACCCTTTCCAGAAAAATTTTCACAACTTTTTCATTAGAACATCATGTGTCTTTGTAGGTATTTACAAACTCAACATCATATATATGGGGAGAGCCGAGACTACCGACTTAAGCATTGTGATCCCTCCTGCAGATGATAGCCATTTTCTTTTCCATGATTCTAGTCTTCTTGTGTATTTCTATTCTAGGGATTCCTAGAGACCTGCCTTACATGCACCCCCAAATATTTCCCAGGTAGTTTGCTTGTTTTAAGACCCAGGATGTTGGCGATCTCATGTTGTTTCCATAATGTAGTGTTAAAGAAGAAGACTTTTGAATTGTGTCGATTGACTTGTTGGCTTAATGTCTTGCAATAGGTGACTAGTGTGTGTTTGATGGTTCTTGCTTCCTTTCTTGATGTCACATCAACGAAAAAGGTGTCATCAACAAACTACTGATGAGTTATAGGTGTCAAGTTTGGTGATATCCTTAAACACTTCCAATCTCTTCTTTCCCTTGCTTTGTGGATCAGGCAACCCAAGGCTTCAACCGTTATGATAAACAAGAAGGGAGATATATGATCACCTTGTCTCAATCCCATGGATGAGGAAAAAAGGTAGTGAGGGATCCCATTTATTAATATAGAGAATCTAGGGGATCTAATGCAACTTTGAATCCATCCACACCATTCTTCAGAAAAGCGCATCTATTACAACATTATGATAACGAATTGTCTATCTACTTGGACATAGACCTTGCATATGTCCAACTTAAGAATCATTATTTATGTTTTTGCTTTCTTGATGTTGTCTATGGCTTCGTGTACTATAATGATGCCTTATGTGATTGACCTCCCTAAGGTGAAGCCAATTTATTATTCTGAGATAATGTTGGGGAGTAATTTCTTTAGCCTGTTAGATATGTTTTTGCAATGATCTTGTACAATACATTGCATAGGGAGATTTTCCTAAAGTCCTCCATTTTTTCCACTTCCTACTTCTTGGGGATGAACACTATGAATGTGTTGTTCTAGTATTTTACCATAGTGGCCTTTTTCTTGATTCTTTCATAACTCCAAAGGTATCCTTTCCTATAATATGCTAGAGGCTGTGATAAAAACATTCAAGGAACCCGTCGGGGCACGAGGCTTTGTCACCCACCAGTTGTATGGTTTCTCGCCACATTTCAAATTTGATAGCAAGATATAGAATGCTAGATTTTAAGATTTTTTGATCGTGTAGCATATTATTTAGGAATTCCTCTTGGTATGCAAGATCAATTATGTTATTTTCATTCAAAGGTCCTTCAAAGTAGTTCACTACTTAACTGCCTATATCCTGCCATGTTTCAAATCTGTTAACTTCTTCATCCTTGATGTAGGTGATTTTGTTAAGGATTCTCTTGATCTTTGTGATATTGTGGAAGTATTTGGTTTTTCTATCCCCTTCCTTTGGCCAACATTCCCTTGATTTTTGGCGCTAGAAAATTTACTCTCGATGGAGCATTTTTGTGTACTTTTCCTTCATCTCTTTTTTCCTTTATGTATGTGCTTTTGTACATGTTGTCTCTTATTATCTCCTCATTCAATTCTGCTAATTCCTTTTCTATATTTCCCTTTTCTTCAAAGATGTTTTTGAAATGTGTAATGTTCCACTCCTTCAACATCCTCTTTAGGTATGTGAGTTTTCTGAATAATACGATTTTTTTTATCCCTTCCCATATGATTCTTGTTACCCCCAATCCATGACTTTTTTGTCAATATCCTTATCCCTCAACCAAATTTTTCAACTTTGAAGGGGCATTTATATATTTTTATGATCCAGTGTGAAGGAAAGTTGAATTGGGGAGTGAACTGATATGCAAAGTGCTATAATTTTTGCTTTCCCTATCAAGTATGTTGGGGCCCAATTGTCCCCATTTAAGAACCTATCTAATCTCTCAACCACAAACATATGATCTCGTCTCCTATTTGACCAAGTGAAAATTCCATTGCCTTCTTTTATATCAATTAGGGTGTTATTATAGACAAATTTTTGAAAGTCATACATGGATATGTTACTTCTGGGTACTCCCCCTTTCTTCTCCTCTCAACATAAAATGGTGTTGAAGTCACTGTCTAAGATGATTGCCTCATTTTGCAACTCCTAGAAAATCAGATATAGTTGGTTCCATGTTTGCATTCTTTGAACATTACCATTTGGTTCATAGATGTTGATCAAAGAGAAATTAGCATTATGTGGTAAAAATTTAACTTTGTTGAGTTGCCACTCTCTGCTTTCTTTGATGAGCTTTATTGTTAGCTTAAGGGAATCTCAAAAAGTTCCCAATCCTTCTAAGGCTCTATTCATCGGTGTGAAGATTTCTTACCATTTATTCCACATGTTTATTAGTTTCCTTGCCTTCTCTATGGACAATTTTGCTTCTTGTAACACGATAATGTTTGAATTGCTCAAATCAATTTGGTGTTTGAGCAACTACTACTTGTTAAGGGTGAGGCCCTTGAAATTCCAGGATAATATAATAATGACTCCTCATGAAGGGGCCTCCCTTTTTTGATATCAGTTTCCTCTAACCCTTCATGTTCCTAACAATATCTAGTTTTACTTTATTTGTTTTCCTCCCTCTATCCCTTTCTCACCATTCTTCGGCTTCTTTATCTTTGATGTGGATTTCTCTAGCATTCTTTCCTCTATAGTGTCCACATCATAATCCTTGTTGTCTCCTTCAATTTCTTCTTTTGAAGCTTGATCCTCCTAGCATTGTACCACCAATTGCCCCTTAGGGCTAAAGAGAGAGGCATTGCGTGCATATTGATCTTCATTTGTGCTCTGTATGGTTTCTTTGTTTGTGTTGATGAGATTTATATCTTCATCTACTAAGAGATTTGCATCAATATCCATTTGTGGTGTTGGGTCATTTGCAATTGATTCACAACAAATTTTCTGAGCATCCTTCTTCTATGTTTCCTCTAGGGCTTTTCCCAAACCTCCCATTCCTTCCTAATTAGATATCTCTAGTAACCCCCTACAACTTGCTTCTCCTCCCGCCTTGGTGCTTGGAGACATCTCCTCTACCACCTTTTCTTTTCCTCTATTGCATTCATCCGAAATGTGAACAAAGGCAACATAGGAGTTACAAATCAAAACTAAGACATCCTTTTCCACTCTTTGCCTCCATACCCCTATGTTCGATAAGATTTCGATCTCATAGGGGATTAGCTCTTTTAAGCTTATCTCGACATATATTTAAGCATAGATGCCAAAGTCACCTCCTTCAATTTTCTGATCCGCCTTTATGAATGTCTCAATCTTGTTCCCAATTACTTCTAGGGTTTCCTAGTCCCAATATTCCTGTGGCAGGTTACAGAGCCTCAGCCAGATTGGTGCCGTCTCAACTTCTTGTTGAAAAGGATTGAATTTTGGCTCCCAATCCTTAATATAAAAGCTAACCTCATCCATTAGATATGAGTCGCCTCACATAATCTCTGCCTTTTGCTCTGGATTATGGCTTTCGATCATAAAGAAGCCTCACAAAAGAAACTTCAGTAGGATTTCCTTCCCCCACTGTTTGCGACACCAATGCAAAATTCAGTTCTTTGAAGGCCATTCCCCCACCCATTTAATGAAAATAATTTCTCTTATGATTTAGCTACTTTCAATTTTAGGGCATCATTTTCCAAAATGAGGGAAATACACTTATCTGGGGTTTTGTTGTTAAGTGGAACTCTATTGCACCAGTCATGAGATTGTTGATGTTGCCGATACCATGCTCAAAGATCCCCTCTGTTGTCTCTCGTCTTCTCCTTCTGTCTCTTCGACTGCCCTCCACTTGCCCCCCGCCATTCATCCTCTTGCTCTGCTCCGCTGCGAAATTTCGGTCAAGCACCATTTTTCCTAAAATTTTAAGTATTCAATAATTAGTAAAAACTAATGCTAGATGTATTATTTTACATTAATTATTTTTCTAAGTTTTATTCTCTATTTTTTCTTTTTATCTAATATTTATCTTTATATATATTCTAAGAGTTTTAAAAAATGATCTTGATTTAAATTTGAAATATATATATCATGTGAACTATATTAATATATAATAGTAAAATTACAAAAAAAAGCTTGACGACACAAGATTTATAATGTTAATATTATAGTGGTTACACAAAAAATAATTAAAATAAAGCTAGATAAAAAATAAAATATTTTATTTGATAAATTAACATTATATGATTATTTTATGAGGAAGAAGTCTAATATTAAAAATAAGTATTGTGTATTGGGAGTACTTGTCTATCTAGTATTGCAGTAATTGTACTTGTTGGTTAGTAAATAAATTATTTGTGGAATATCAATTTAGGGGCAAGACAAATAATAGTTTGAAATAATAGATTTTTGTAAGTCATATGTATTATAGCCACACAATGGTAAGTACCTATTTTTTAGGATTGTAATACAAATATTTGTTGTATAGTTGATAGATAAGTCATGACAACGATTTAAAGGTAGACTACATAATAGTTTGAGATCAACACATTATTATAAGTTAATGTATCATGATTTTACTAGTTTTAAGAATATTATAGTTGTTAGGGTTGACTTTAAGTCCAAGCTTGATTCATACTAGATGCAAGTATGACTAACATAGTTGAAGTTGAGTTTGTTTATCACATAAATATTTGAAAAATATTGATGGTCAAATGATTTTTTTTTCAAAAACCTGTTGATTGATTTTGACTTTGATGGCGGATAAAATAATTCTTCACTAGTTCTAAAATAAAATAAAATATTTTTAAATAAATAAAATTGTTTTAAAGTAGGTTATAAGAAGAAGAAAACTCCTCAATAAATAAAATAACTCAAGATTGATATATTAAACATATATATTTAAAATATTTATATTAAAAAATCCAAAATAAAATAACTATTAATATAGATATTTTAAATACATCTTAGTTTTATATATTTTTAAAATAAATATGAATTCTATATGATTATTTTTAAATACAAATGATGATCTTTACTTTAGAATCTCTAACATTAGACCATCAAATCCTACCAAATGTAAAGTTAAAAAAAAAGAATTTTTGTTTAACTTTTTGATTTTTTTATTAACAATCTATTTACTTGTTTAAATAATAAAATTTATAATAAGATAATAATAGATCAATAAAATTGTGTGCAAATATTAATAAAAATATACTAAAATTAGAAATATGAAGTTATTAACATTATAAGTATTATCATATAATAATAAGGCATAATGAGTTAATTTGTATAAAATATTATAATAGATTCTAAAATTTTGAGATTTAAAAAAATACTATGTGAAAATAATATTATGATAAAATACTAGTAAAAAATAATTATTTACTAATAAATAATAATAAATAGCTTGTATGAAGGGATAAAAGGAAGAAAAAAAAGGAAATAAAATTGGAAGGAGGATGAGGAGTGATCCAAGAAACGGGTTGGTGCGAGGCAACATATATTTTTTAAATTTTTTTGATGGACACCACAACTTTTGAGGTCGCTTCCAGGGGTATAGTGCAAATCCTAGGTGGCATGGTTGCCCTAGCATAGATCCAGTTGTCTACCATAACTGGTAATGTCATTTTCCTAGAAAACATTTTTCCAAGACGCGGCAAGAAGCTTTTGACATTTGTGGATCTAAAGGAGAAGGAGATATTGCGACCTTTCCAAATAATGTCCCAGTAAGAGTTTCCTTTCCAAATAATGAGATGTGCCTTCCCAGAAGGTAATGAAATTTTGTTTGGTGTTTGCTTGATTTGAAGGGAGCTCGTTGTATGTTGTCAAAGATGGTGTTAAAGATGCTCTTATACCACTGTAACGTGTCTTCTCGGAAGGTACAGAATTTTGGTGTTTGTTTGATCTGATAACTTCTTTCCTTGTTTCAAGTAAATGTGGTTTACGCATTCAAGAGTAAGCATATAATGATTTTTCCATATTAAGATGCACGGAAGTTCATATCAGATTGCAACAAACTGTGAGTGACATTAACCCAAACATGGGAGGATCTGATATACACTAGTACTGCTCAGAAATTATTTGCAGACCATACATAAAACAGAAATCGTGCCAAAATTCTAAGATAATGCATTCATATCCACAAAACCCATAACCGATATGGAATTACATATTCAGAAATTCATTTTCAGTTTAACATATTGATTTATCCAACTCGAACAGTGCTAATACAGGCAACCAATAGACTCAGAACTGTTTAATTTACTGGAAGAGTGTCTTACACTTGCAGTGACAACATTGAGGCATTTATCCTATTTCCCAAACTCATAGAAGAAGTTGACTATTGAACAGAAGGATTGAGATGACTGTATCAGCTCTGACTATATGATTTTTCTGATATTTGCAAGAACAGAAAATGCAGATACAGCAGTTTGACTCAAGCGACCCACTCATAAATTATCACATACATTTATTATTGCTGTCAACACAAGAATTACAAGACTTAGCAAATGAGATGGTTCAGACCTGGTCATTCAATCGACCCCCAACTGGGAAGAGTTCTTTAACGCCTCTGAATCGCCCAGAAGTATTTGCAGCCACCAGTAATCTCTACTATGGAAGTCGTTTCTCTGGTCTACTGGTGCGACCAACCTCTTAACTCCAAAACGTCACCATCTAAGACCCTCAACAAGGACTGCGACCTGAGAAATGGATGGAATATGAGTCGCCTTCTCTGCAAACACGTCTTACAGTATTTACCAAGTATCTTCAGCTCCCACGAGTGGATTAAGTCCCAACATTCAGCCAAAATGACGCCTAGGGTTCCTTGATGAAGCCGCGCCTCCAAAAAGCATATGAAAGATCACAAATCGAAGTCATTGTAGCCGCCATGATCCAGAATGTAGTAAACACGAAAATGTGGGATATAGCTTCAAATTTCGACTTCAAGGAGAAGCAAAAGCTCTGAACCAAAAACCACGGATATCATATTCTAGCTTCAGATTCTCTTTCCAAAAACCTTTGATCATTCATAGCTAGGAGTGGTATTTCACACTCAAAACCATGACAGTTAGGGTTCTCACGTCCCAACCAGAGAGTTCGTCAAGTTTCTTCCCGTGAAGATATGCATGTATATTCTCAAAAGTGAAAGGTGCGAATGAGTTTTCAAAGCTTCTCTTTTGTATTCTTTTTCTCCTTCCTCAAAAGGCCCAATAAAAACAACCATTTAACTCATTCGCCCAAACAAAATAAGTGACTTTTGTATAGTCTTTGAATAAATATTTCCATAAGGCCCCCCCTTATAAAATTTCATAAAGTCACTTAACCCAAAAGCGATTTAATAAATTATTTAATATCGCCTTTAGAGAATAATTTTTGAAACTTAGGCAATAATTAAATAATTAAATAAATGACTCCTTAATTTCGTCAATTACCTTCGGGAGTAAAAAGGCAATGAGACATTCTGCGCAGCTAGCTGGAAGGGGACATTACAAATAATATTGTTCTTGATAAAGCTTTGTATTAGAGTCATCTTTAGAAACAATGGCAAACTAGGCAAGTACCAGGGAAGAAGGAAACTTCGTATCCAAGAAAATATCCAGTACTAACTACTTTTCCTAATAATATTGCCTTGGGGAAGGGTTTTAGTGTTATGGATTTCAACAATCAATTGTGCACTGCTTAGTCACAAAGAAGTAATAGTTGGGTGCAAAAAGGGGGATATCAAAGTTTACCTCAATTTCAAAAGCAGAATGGTCAACAAAGATGCACAGACTTTAAGGATGTAACACTTCCAGAGGATTTGCTATAATGCATGCAAGCATAAGATCTTAGAGAAAAAGCATTAATCTGTAAGTTCTAGAGGTTTTCTCCACCCATTTGTGATTTAAAAAGTTTGATTTATCAAGATTGGGAAAGGGAAAATCAGGTTTTTTATGTAGATAAGGGAAATGGGTTTTTAATTGTTCTTTTTTCTTCAAAAGAAGAGAGGGATGCAATTTACAAGATTAAATCTTGAGTCTTTGAGGGATCTGGTTTATTTATTCAGCCTTGGCTTTCGATTTTTAACCCTAGAAAATCTAAAATTAGGTTTATACCTTTTTGGCTTCAACTACACTCTTTACCATTGAAATATAGAGAGCCAGGAGTTGTTGAAATCTTGGAAAATCAACTTGGTATATTTTTGAAACATGACTTTGCCTTCTTCAAAAACCCTAAACTACTAGTTAGGTTTTGTGTTCTCTTAGATACGACACAAGCTCTTCCTAAAATTTTGAGGATAAAATCAAAGTCAGGGATATGGTTACAAGATCTTCATAGAGAGTTCCCATAATTTTTGCAAAAAGTGTCACATTTGGGGTCATCATGCCAACTTTTGCAAAAACAAATTAATTCAGGAGGTAGTGGAAGTGTCAAATGAAGCACAAAAGCATCAATCACATTGTGAGAGTGAATCTCAGGGTGTATTATTCATACCCAATCAGGTGTTTAGAGATAATGATATAGGTTTAGGTGAAAAATGCTTTGAAGATGTGTTAATTTCACCTACAACAAAGTGATGAAAGGAAAGGAAAGGAAAAAGATTTTTGTTCAAAACCTGAGTAGGTTATTAAGGATTAAGCTTCTTGCTCCAAAATTCAATATAACCCATCAAAAATTGTGAGTCAATCTCATAATGATTTAGGTGCACAAAACAGGATGGTAAGCACAAATGATAAAGCTTTTTGTTCAAGCACTGACTTTGATTTAGTTAAAGATCAAGATTTTGTTCTCATTTTTCAAGATCAACCACTAAAATTTGTGGGTGAATCTTAGGGTGGATTAGTTATTTTGAACAAGGAAACAAGAAATTGTGAAAAAGGTCCTTGTTTAAATTCCCCTACGTATGTTAAAATTGCTACTAACACTATTATAGATTATGGTAGAATGAGAAATGTTTAGATAGAGTCAAAAAATTTATTGTTTTGTATACCAACAAATTGGATTAGTAGTTGGTATTCTCATCTTATGGTAAATGAAAAATCCCTGCATTTGTATTTACCCAAGTTCCTGTCAATTTCAAGCCAGTAAGTGCAGTCAATAACATCTTCCTTGGTCTAGGGTGTCCCTGGAACAAGGTCACCAGGACCTTTGAATGTCACAACTCTAACATGTCCTTTTGATATGTGGTTAGACTTGGTAGATATAGATTCAGTAGATTTTTTTTGGGATAAGAATGCAAGTGATCATTTTGGTTTCATGGATATTCAATCCATGTTAGAAGAAGGAAACTTAGAGGAAATAGCTAATCATATTGCAACGATGGTAGGGTATTCAATCATTGATGAAATAGCAAAGGAAACTGAGAAAGAGAATGAGTTAAATGATCCTGCAAGTTCAGGGACTAAACCTTTCACCTCAGCCTTGAATATGGAGGGGAAGGACATTCCCTTAAATGTAACAATGGTAGTTACAAAGTTAATTGAAGATGTCAATGTAGGGTTGGAGAGAGAAGAGGGTGATGAGGAATTTGATTTCTTGCAAACTTTTTCAATAACATAGTTCCCCTCTTTGTCTCCAAATGCTTAAAGTCACCTAGAAAAAGAGTGAGAAAGTTACATGAAATTAAGATTCAAGAGGAGATAACAACAAGGAAGCAATCGAAACTAGATGGTAACATTCAAAAGAGATTAAGAAGAGCCTGTTGCTCTCCAAATTCGGTATGAAGATAGTTTCCTAGAATGTTAGGGGCATTAATGCTCCTAACAAGCGAGCCCACATCAAGCAACAAATCAAAGCTTGTGGGGCTGACATAGTTTTACTACAAGAAACAAAGTTATCTCAAGAGAATTTTGATTCAGTCATAAATAAATGGACAAGGTGGAAATCTTGTCAATCAGTAGTGCAAGGTGCTTTCAGGGATTTGATGACATTGTGGAATTCAAATTCTATTATAGTTGAAGCTATAAAAAATGAACAACATTGACAATTATTGAAGGTGAAACACTTTGATTTGAAATTTTGGCTCCTAAACATCTATGCACCAAACTCCAAAATTGGGAAAAAGAGACTATGGGAAGAGTTAAATCAAGTTTTGTATCAAGAAGGATCATATAAGGTGATACTTACTGGAGATTTCAACTCAATATTATCTTTAAGTGAGAAGAAGGGTGGGATCATTCCTCCTCTAAAGACAATGGAGGATTTCAACTCTTTTGTTTAGAATAACACTCTCCTAGATATACAACCAGGTAATGTGAAATTCACTTGGAAAAATAAGCATAAAAATTTACTTCAGATAGTTGTGCGATTGGATAGGTTCTTGGCTACATCAAATTGGGTAACAAAAAATTTTGGGTTGTTGTCACAAATCCTACCATGGGCCAGGTTTAGACCATTTTCCTACCTCGTTGTGCATTGAAGTCAAGAAACTGGTATCAAATTATAAAGCATCTTTTAAATTTGAAGTGATGTGGTTCCGCCACCTAGAGTTTTTAAAATTATTACAAGATTGGTGGTTGCAGGCTCCTTTGGTTGAAGGCACATTTATGTTTAGATTTTGTCAGAAATTAATGCATGTGAAGGGAATAATCAAATATTGGAATGCTATTGTATTTGAGAATGTGTTTCAACAAAAGGAGGAATTTTTTAAACAACTTTCAGTTGTTAACACAAATATTATAGCTAATGGTTTAACCCCAATCACATATGAACAACAAAAAAAGCTGCAAGAAGAATGGGAAGAACTAGCATCTCATGAATAGATTTATTGATGACAAAAGTCACGTGATCTATGGCTAAAAGAGGGAGATAAGAAAACCAATTTTTTCCATAGATCTACACTGATAAAGAAAGTTAAAAGCACAATCTTTTCAATAGTAGACAACGCAACAGGTGAAAGGTTATCAAGAGAGGAAGATATTCAAAAAGAAGGTTTGAAATTATTTTCAAATCTGCTTTATGCACCAGGTATTAAATCAGATCAGCTAGAGAGAGAAAGGGAAGAAATGTTAGAAGCAATTCTAACATTAGTTTCACAAGAGGAAAATACATAATTGCTAAAACCATTCACCTTAGAAGAACTAAGGTAATTAGTTTTCTCTATACCACTAGATAAGGCTCCAGGTCCTGATAGCTTTACAACCATCTTTTACTAGAAATGTTGGGAGTTCATTGGTCAAAATCTATTAAAGATATTGGAAGAATCCAAAAGCTCGAGAACGATGTTAAAAAAGTTTAATGTAACTCACATTTTGAAGGTTAACAACTTGAGTTATTTTTCAGAATTCAGGCCAATATCACTTTGTAACACTATTTATAAGATTTTCACAAAATCAATATATTTACGATTGCTGCACATCATACCTAGAATAGTTTCAGAAGAGAATGGAGGCTTTGTTTCGAGAAGAGAAATGGCAGGGGGTGCTTTGGTAGCACATGAAATTTTGCACTCTATATCCACTCATGCTCTTCCTTCATTAATCATCAAGTTGGATATGATGAAGGCATATGACAGAGTGGATTGGTATTTTTAATTCAAATATTGAAAAAGTTTGGATTTCATACAAAGTGGTGTAAATGGATTTATTCATGTTTGGCAGGCACAAATTTTTTAGTTGTTGTAAATGGTACTCCGCTAGGTTTTTTCAATTCATCTCAAGGGGCAAGGCAAGGAGATCCTTTGTCTCCATTTCTTTTTATCATCTTGGTAGAGGCATTGAGTAGGCTTATGAACAAGGCTCACACATAGGGTACATGGAAAGGCATTAAGATACTTGCCATAGATATAACAACACATTATTTATTTGTCGATGACACCATTTTGTTTGGTAGGGAAACAATAATAGAAGTGTTTCAGATCAAGCTTATTTTGGAAAAATACACTCCAGCTTCCAGCCAAAATTATTTTAATGCAAATAAATCAAAGATCTATATTTTCAATGCAAAGCCAGTTTTAAAAGATCAGATTGTTCAGATCTTGGGTTTTCAGATTATAGAGTTACCTTCTAAGTATTTAGGAATTCCGTTCTTTGCAGGACCAAATAGGATTTCCTATTGGGAAAAAGTCATTCAAAGTATTCAGTCCAGAATTGCAGGTTGGAAAGGGTGGTGGTTATCTATATTAGGCATAATTTTAATGGTAAAATCTATTCTTTTTACGATCCCAAATTATTACATGGCAGTTTTGAAGGCCCCTAGAGCTGTCATTGTAGAAATTGAAAAATTGATTAGGTCTTTTTAATGGAAGGGAAATATGGACAGTAAAAAGAAAATTCCTCTTATTTTACTTCAAAACATTTGCATGGAAATTTTAAAAGGTGGGGCATGGGTTCATAATTTGTTTGCAAGGAATGTTTATGTAGGTGCCAAGTTGGTATGGTATATGCATTCAAAACCGCAGGCCAAGTGGTGTAAGATTATGAAAGTGAAATATCTGGATTATGGAGCATCCGATTACATACTCACCATTTCAAATCCTCCTCAAGGATTGGTAATGTGGAATTTTTTGCTAGGTTATAGAAAAGTAATTACCCCATACTTAACTTGGGAGATCCATAATGGGGAAAACACACAGTTTTGGTGAGATTCATGGAATGGGTATCCCCCATTGGGTATAATGCATGATTTTTAGGTAGCAGAAACTCAATCAACTCAAAGATTGGGTACGAAAGTGAAAGATTATTTTCATGAGATATATGAACATATAGGGAAAGTAACATGGGAAAATTTGGTAGATTCTTCAATTCCAATTATTCAGCAAGAGGTGTTCAATAAGATTCTAAAGGATAGAATTGTTTACTATCAAAAAGTTGCAGATAAGATCATTTGAGTGTCATTTAGGTCAAGTAACTATACGGTTAAATTGGGGTATAAAATAGTAATGAATGCTGAAGCACATGGTAAATCATGAAGAGCATTGTCGTTCTGCTAGAATCTGATGGTGTTGCCAAAAGTAGGCTGTTTTGCTTGGTTGACATTCAAACATAGGATCTTGACAAGCGAAAGATTGGAGAAACTTGGGATTGTTGCTCCTTTCAAATGTATTCTTTCTGAGACAAGTATGGAGGAGGTAGACCATTTATTTTTTCTTTGTACTTTTGCAAGCTCATGTTGGCAATTTGTTAAAGCCGAATTAGGTTGGTTCTCACCATTTCCACAAAATCTTTGTGAATTATTTTCAAGCTAGCCAGTATTGTACAAAACATCGCTTTTTGCAAGTATATGGAAAATTGTCCCTTCTGTTGTTGTGTGGTACATTTGGTGGGAAAGGAATAAAATGATTTTTCATAAGCTAAAATCTAGTACTAAACAAGTGTTATTGAAGCTGGAAAATTTGATTTGTGAAATCACAAATGAATGTGTACTCAACCCTAAGCATATTGGTTTTGTTTTTTAGATTGGGATGCTAAACAACTTAGGATTTGGCCTAAACTTGCCATTCCCTTTAAAGGAAGTCAACAGTTAAATGTAAAACTGAAAAATGACAAAAAAAGGTTGCATGGATTCCTTCTCTTGTTGGATTTGGGAAGTTAAATTTTGATGGTGCTTCTAGAGGCAATCCAAAAATCTCAAGAGCAGGTGTTGCATTAAGAAATCATGAGGATTCTCTCATAGGTGCAAAATCTAATCATTTACCTCTTGGAACAAATAACCAAGCATAGGTTCAAGCTCTTTTGCACAGTTTGCAATTGGCGATCCATTTAAAAATTACAAAATTACAAATAGAAGGAGATTCATTGATCATAATCAATTTGTGTAGAGATAGATGGGCATGTAGTTGGAAAATTAAATATGTCATGGAGAAAATTTGGCATCTGATAGAAAGATTGGAGGCTTTTCAGATTAACCACACCTATAGAAAGGGTAATCATTTAATGAATTTGTTAGCAAATTTGGGTTATGAGCAAGAGCAAGAAGAGGTAGTATATGGAGTAGAAACAAATAATATCATAGTTGAGATACAAAATATACTCAGTTAGGAAAAAAACATGGCAAGAAAGTAATCAGGGTTTCTTCATTAAATAATAAAAGAAATTACATCTCAATGAGAGTAATATTCATAATATTTGTAGAACCGTTTGGTTTGTATTTTCTGTACAACTTCATTTTGCATCATATAGAGCAATCATCATGCTATGTGGTGAATCTTTTGGCTACTACTTTCTGTACAATTACAATCTGGTTCTGGCATGAGGCACAGGGGTGACAAGCATAAAATGTGTACTTTTAAATCAACATTGTTTAGCTTGAGAGGAGGAGAGAGGGAAAATGGTTTAATCTGAGGCATTGCTAATGTTGGACACAAAGTGGCCTTTTCTGAGATATGGATACCATTGATTTAAGTAATAACATTTTTGTTTTATAGGAAATGGTTATATTCAATTTCAAGATGTCCTAGTGTGCCAAATGTAGACACGTCAAAGTGAAAAATGAAAATTTTATGATGACACATCAACACAATGTTGATATGTCAATTAAAATTTAAAGGGAACTTGTTGGCAAATGACACATTCACTTGTGACATAAGCAATTGTACAATAGGTGATACAACCAGTGGTAGTCTCCAACATCATGAAAAATAAAAAATCAAGCTCCTTACATACAATGTTCATCAAAAAATGTGCAGAAAAATACAAATGGCACTTGTTTAGAAAATATGTGTGAAAAGATCACACACGGTGTTTGCAATTAGATGGGTAATTTGCGCACAGAAATCTTGTCAGTTAACGTACGTCGAAGGCATGAATATGTGAAGGGGTCATAATTAATGGGTTTAATATTTCATTTTGCAAGTTTAACTTTTGTTATTCTCCAGCTCTCTGCAATAATGATTTGTAATTCCAATTTTATTGCAAAGATTTCATCTGTGCGAAATATCCTATAGTCATGTGTTGAAGGGAATGAATTTAATGCAGATATAAATCAAATGATGTGTTATCTATTGTAAAGTACAGGTGTGCTACTTTAAATTGTTGCATTTCACTATCAAGCATATTTTTGGGGTCTCAAGGAATGTATAGTGTTGGTTTTCAGTTGGTTTTGAGTCTGGTGTTGTAAGAAGTGTGGGCATAAGTGTTCAATTTTAGTGGTTTATACTTGTTTAATGGTGGTTTAGATGTGAGTTTGGGTGTTGTAGTTTACATCTCTAGGGTTGTTTTTAAAATTACAGTGTTCTCAAAATATTCGGGTCTTTCAGTGGTGTAAATTGTGAGTGGTATTCTAAGTAATTGGTATCCTTGGTGAAGGCTTCAGGTATAGTGTCCTATTTTGTAGTGGGGTTTTTTCCACTATTCTAGTGTGGATCGGTCTTACACCATTGTTGGGTGGAGTCTCTCTTCATTGTTTAAGTGTGTAGGTGTTTCATACCATTGGTGGGTGTGGCATTCTACAATGAATTGCATGCCGAAGAATTTTAGGGTTCCTCTTTGAGTGCCCAAAGGGGAGCATCCTTTCTCAGGTGAGGTGGTGGATTTTGAATTATCCCAAGTATTCAAAATGTCCTATCCTAGTGTTCTCAATAGTGTAAATACTTTCATTGGTGAGGAAGTGATGTGGCCAAATGCTCCTAGCTTGTTGTTTCCATCACAATTGCTTTCAATTTTCTTGTATAATGCAATGGATCTTCTGCAATCTTTTGAGTTCCTACAAATTGTGGTCAAAGAATTTGTACGACCAAACTATCTAGGGGAGAGGGGCCCATAGTGGAGCACCCTAACTTCACGTTTCTCAAAATCTTGTGTGGAAATTTCAAATCACTCCCTATTTTGTACAGTAGTTTATTTGGAAACTTAGGTGCTTCTATATTTTGTTTTAGGGCCACATCATCAAATATGATGCCACATCAACATGCTTTTTTTTGAGGTATCCAAAAAGGCCCAAAAAAAAGTGAGATCGACAATGGTGCACTAAGTCATGTTTTATTGGTGCACTGATGTGGCATCACATGATTTGTCAGTTTGTGTGCTTAATGGATAAAAAGTGTTTTACAATTGTATATTAAGGTGCTCCACTATAAGACCCATTGAGGACTACTTCTATCCCCAGTATTGGACCCTACTCCATTATGGGTCCCTCTCCCCTAAGGGAGGATGAGCTTTTGAAGAGCATACAGTTGTATAATTTGGAAAGAGGGAAGGGTTATGTGGGAGGTATCTTCCCAAAGTGTTATCTAAAACAAAAGTAGTCATTCTCAGTGGTGTACGATTATGTTAAAAAAGGTTTGAGGGATGATGACCCATGTGAATTGTATAGGGCTATTAATCTGCATTTGTAAGAGCTAAGGATCTAGATGGTCAACAAAATTAAAGATAAGTTATTTGTTGTGTCTTTCCTGCTCTCACACCACATTTGACATGATCAAAGAGCAGTAGCAGTTACAAGGGTCATTCCAACGGTGCATAATACTGAAGACATGAATGAAGGTCAAGGAGAAAATGGAATTGATCTCAATGAAAGCCGTGGGGACACATCTGCAAATGAAGGCTCTATGGAGGAATGATGTTTAGGTTTATTTATGTGTTTCAATTAGAAGAGATAACTTAGGAATTAATTAAGATAAGGGAGGAGCTATCTTCCTCCTTAACTCTTTAACTGGTTGAAGATAAAATTTAGATAAATTAAATAAATTATTTTTCTATGCAACACATTTGTTAATTTTAGTTAACGAATAAATCAAGATTTTTTAAAAAAAATTTATCTATTATTCTTCCATCCAAACACCTTAATTAACTCTAATTAACAAATCAATCAAGTAAATCAAGGAAATTAACTTTATCTAACTATTGTTTTTACTATGCAATTTTCAGTTAGCTATTATTAACTAAATAATAATAATCATTTGACTAACCAATTAAATTTTACTAATTTTAGTGTAAAAAATAATAAATCACTAAATTTTAACAATATTATATATTTATTTTTATTTTAATTGGCATAATACTATTTATTATTATTAGATTATTTTATAATATCTATTTGTTATCATATTATTTATTTATTTTATTATGACGAAGGCATTCCCTATATGAACATTACCAACCAACTTTAATAATTAATGATTTAGAATGTGGTAGAATAATGGTTGACCATTAAAAAATATCTACCGTTCGATGAAACCATAAAATAAATAAAAATAATAAGAAAGAACAAAAAATACAAAAACCATAATTATTATATTTTATAAATTAGAATAATAATTATTATATTTTCCAAAAAATATTTTACTACATTGAATTTACCTTATCTACTTGATCATTGAACTTTATACAAAGAAAAAAAGTAAAGAATTAGATATTGTTTCTAATTTTCTACTAATATTCAAAAAATAAAAAACCATAATTATTATATTTTACAAATTAAAATAAAAACTATTATATTTTAGGAAAACATATTTTAATACACTAAATTTAGCTTATCAAAATAATCATTGCACTATATATAAAGAAAGAAAGTAAAGAATTAAATATTATTTATAAATTTTCACTAATATTCATAGTTTATAAATTATATTATAAAGATGCACAACAATTAATTTAATATTTTCAATGTATACTCAATATAATTTAGTTGAATCAAATATTATAATTAATATATATAATATATTCAATGAATATAGAGTGCTACCATCTCTGTAGTGATTTGCCTATATATATATACCATCATTAATAAGCACTTTTATTTCATCTTCCTACACAAAACAAACATATATTTCAAATTGTTTTTCTTCTTAGTTCAAAGCATTTCACAATTACATTGTACCATACTTAATGTTAAATACTAAGCTCTATCCATGAAAATTTAATATAACAAAAAAACCATTAGCATACCCATTGCACACTAAGGTGCAATTGTTAGTTTATTTATTATTCCAATTGTTATTATTATTATCTTTAATTGAATCAAATTAAATAATACTCATCTTTAGTTAATTATTACCATTGAATAATTTTCTTTTCCTAGCTCATAGAATAAAGTTTAATGTCAAGGAACCATAAACTTATGTTTTGGTTGGGAAAAAATGGACCAATTATTAAGGTGGGTAAAACTTCCTTCACTTTTGGCTCTTCTAAACTAAGGGGGTTTCTTTAAGGTGTTGCAATAGATGTCACCACATAAACTAACCACTTACTATGATACAAACTATAGTCATTGCATAGTGTACCCCTATTTTGGTTGCCACTTCATTCCTATATGTTGTTTTGCAATATTTAGGGTCAAGCACCATATTCATGTAGATAATCTACCACATGAATGGCTCTGAATGTGTTTTATGATAACTCCTTATGTTTTTATACACATTTAGATCTATGAAAATAAGAATAAACTATATCAAATACAACTAAAAATGGTTAAATTAATTTGTTACGAGTGTGTTGTAGGATAATGGGATGATGGAGCTAGTATCTACCAATGACTATCTATTTGGGAAACACATTCACCAAGTTTATTCAAAAGATGAAATATTGAAACCAATGGTGCTACCTTAATAAAGATATCACAAAATACTATCATATGTCAAAATACACAAGAAAGCTAGGTTTTGTACATATATTCAAAAGACAATAGATATTTATAAACTATTAAAAATTCTAATTATTAATCCATGACCATAGCCATATATTTCCTTTATTTCCCCAAGGAGGGCATCGAGAAAATTCACTGCCAACAATTCACCACTAACAATTCACCCCCAACAATTCACCACCAATAATTCATCACCGTGACATATTCATCATGTATACAATTCACCACCAATAATTCATTATCATGGTATATTCAATGTGTATACATTTTTTATGCATTCAACAAAATCTCTATACTTTTTCTTTTTTGGGTTCTCTTGTCCACTTAAATATTGAAAAATGTATACATGGTGAATATACCATGGCGATGAATTGCTGGTGGTGAATTATATATGCAATGAATATGTCATGGTAATGAATTGTTGGTGGTGAATTGCTAGTAGCGATTTTTTCTAGAGCCCCCTAAAGAGATACCTAAAAAATATTTGCAAGGATTTTATAGTCATCTAGCTAGCCAACTAATCAAAAAAACATCCAAAAATGCACACCATACATAGGGAGACACTCAATCAAGTTCATTCTACTTTTAATCATTAATTATTCAAATATTACAAGTGTTGATTAAAACCTTGGGATAAACTTATATCATTATAATATCATAATGCTTTACCTAGATCTAGAAACTAAAATCATAGGGTTTTGCTAAGTGAATTTCATCATCTACTATGCTCCCTTGTTTTCCCTTTTTTCCATCTTCCACCCTCTCCAAATAAATTTTTTTACCCCTTCTATAAAAAATATTATATAGTCCCCACATATGGGTGACACTTGTCACAAGATGAAATTTCAAAAAATGACCAACCTCCTATGCAAACTACCAAGGAAAATATTATGAGGCCTACTAGAATGGAGGCCATGAAGACCATGTTGCATTAATATTAATGGTTTTGTGCATCATTTCCCTTCTTTATTACTATATGTGAATCTGCATTGTTATGATGAGAAAAAAAAAAGATTAGTTATCGGTAAAAAAATAGATCAAGCAATTGCAGGCATCAACAAATCATTAATGATGCTCTAAGTCATGTAGAAATGGTGTCAAAAGGATTTCTAGGCATCAATTTTATGTTTAAAAAAAAAAAAAATTACACCTAGTTCCACTATACATGCCATACAGTTTGACTAAGATGAGAATTGCATTTGTTGGGGTGATTAATATGTGGCCCAATAGTATCACAACATCTTGCCACACATATTGAAAACTAAGTCATTGTATGATGCCCATTTCACCTTTATTTCCCATCACACATAATAAATATGGAAGTGGTATATTCATTAAAATTTGTGATGAAAAGAGCCTTTGTGATGTAATAATAATCTATCATAAGTTTTCCATTTCATGTAATTACGAAAAAACTAGAAACCACATCAACATTTCATTTTAAAAGAGACAAATCCATTGCACATTACAAGAGTGAAGGTGGAGTCCATATTCAAAACTACAATGTGAAGG
The DNA here is from genome assembly GCA_007258455.2 of Sequoia sempervirens. NCBI lineage: Eukaryota > Viridiplantae > Streptophyta > Pinopsida > Cupressales > Cupressaceae > Sequoia > Sequoia sempervirens. Next base: position 25,705 of record VDFB02280151.1, on the reverse strand, counting down.
AATTTTGTGATGCAATAGAACGTTGCTAGGTGGAAACAAAATTAACATTTTATTGGGAGAAACAAATCCATCATACATTGAAAGTGGGATTGACACTCAAATTTGTGATGTGAAGGAGCTATGTGATGCAATGGAAATTTTTGAACTATATCAAGCTAGTAGGAGTTTTGTACTTCATGAAGTGCACACATAATCATTAACATGCTAATCATAAACTATCAACTTGGTCTAGAGATAACACAATATTGTAGGAACCAGCAGGTATGACTCTTAACTTATACACACATGGGATGATATCACTAGTGTATGGTGTTAACAAGACTTTAAATAAAAATCATGATGTGAAGGAGCTACATGATATGATGAAAATTTTCCACTTTTTTTCCACCACATAAAATATTATCGAGATAGAACCCAAATTAGCATTACCTATAGGAAATATATTAAGCAACAATGCATCATAGGAATCAAAGTGGGGTCCACATTCAAAAGCATGATATGAAGAAGCTACATAATGTAATAGGATGTTTCCACCTGCCCCAAATTGACCAATCTCCTATAATTACTCTATGAAGCATACATATAAGCATTAACAAACCAATCATAACCCATCAAATTATCCCCAAAGTAACATAACATTTAATGAATTGGCATGAATGACTCCACACTTACAAACACCTGGCATAGAATTACTAGCTTGTGGTTTTAGAAAAATACTTCACAAGAAAAACATGATGCATGAAGAACCCTCATGAAATTTGACACATGGAATGCTAGTAGGGACTTAATGTTGTAAATGCAACTACAACTAGACTCATAAGAAATAATACATGCTTTAGAAACACTAGTTACAAGTAAAAGCAAAGGGTTGGAAGACTATGACATTCAAGGGGATCATGCTATAAAATTAAGTGAAATAAACTAGAGAAAATAGTCAATGTTAGAATAAAAGAATACAAAAAAAATACATAGAAAGGGTTAGGGTTTTACTTATAACAATATAAAGGAAAACCATTAAAAAATAGAAAGAATAAACCCCTAAGGATCTCCTAGAAAACTAGAATTCTCATGGCCCATTAAAGATCTCTTACAACAATTATGATCTATGGGAATAATGAGGCTAAAGGCACAAAGGAGAAAGATATGGGAATATTTTAATATTTTTAAGTTGTGCAAATATAAACTCCAACATAGGGTCCCTTGTGGTAAGTCTCTTCTAGATTCTCCAAAAAAAAAGTCTTCTAGATTCTATTTGAAATTTGATGGTGTGTTGTGAGATCTTGGTTGTATTCATATCCCTATAGTTGGTGATATTTACATTGTGGTGATGTCTAAAGTACATTATGCATTGTATGTGACATGCTTTAGTATTAAAAATATGTATATCAACCTTGATCAACTATTCCATTGGGCAAGGATGAGCCATGAATCACTGAGTTTTTTGATATGTTCATTAAGTGCTAGAGGGTCAATGCCAAATTTCAACATCCATCAGGTCTTTTGCATCCACATGACATTCTAGAGTGGAAGTGGGATATGAGTTTGATGGAATTTATAGTTTGATTTCCTTTATTTTCTCATTGTTATGATGTCATTTTGGTGACAATAAATAAGCTAAAAATTGTTGTCCTTTTCTAACCTATGAGGATATCCTCTAGTGCTACATTAGTGGTTTTTGTATTAATGGAGAATTTTGTTCACTTTTATGGAGTGCTTTGTCGGATAATCTTAGATCATGATCCCATGTTCACCTCTTCATTGTAGGCTTATGTGTATCTATTTGGGCACTGAACTAATTTTTAGCTCATCTTATCACTTGAAGATTGATGAGAAGATTGAGAGGGTGAATTAGGTTCTTGGGGATATGCTTCATATTTATGTTATGTACCAATAGTCCAAGTGGGGAGATTATATTTCCTTGGTTGATTTCATGTATAATAATGGGTGTCATAGTTTATTAGGCATGGTACTATTAAGGATTAAGGATTGTGTGGCTCTTGTGTTAGTGACGATTTACAATACATGGAGCAATAGGTTATTTGAATTAGAGAACACTTAAATTTCTCTTAGGATGGGAAGATGAATTGTGTGGATGTTAAGAGATTAAATTTACACTTATCAATTGGTGATCACATGTTCTTGAGAGCAAGATTGCGGAAGAGTATGATTTGTTATAGGAAAGGTTCTAAACTTGCACCACATTTTATAAAACCTTTTGACATCCTTGAAATAATTAATCTAGTTTCTTATTGGCTTTCCTTGTGACCTTGACTTTTACACATCCATTATGTGTTTCATGCTTTTGTGTTGAGGCAGTATGTTCAAGGTGATCCATGTTCTTGATTGGGATGTTAAATTGCACATTGAAGAGGTTGGGTGACATTCTTTGCAACCCATCTATATTTTACAACATTAAAGGTTGAACCTTCAAGGATGAGATTTGGACCTAATAAGTGTCCAATGGGATTTTCTTGATAAGACAATGATGACTTGAGAGGATAGTACAAAATTGTGGGTTCTTTATCTTCATCTTTTTATAGGCTTTCATGAGTTCGCCTAGCTTTCAAGGAGGGGATGTAAGGCCCTAGGAGTGTGTGCCTCATTCTATTGATCTATTTTAACTTTTAATAATTTATTCCATTATTGATGATATTTTTTTGTATTACCATCAAGGTGTATGGATCATGTGTTTGAATTCACTTATGTGGATACGTATATACTAGCCTCATTTTATATTTTTATGTTATATCATACTTTTCAATGATGTTTATGTGGATTTCCATCAAGGTCTATGTGTTTTGTACATTGATTATTTATGTGAATGTACATGTTGGATTCACTTGTGTTTCAATTCCACTACTCAAATACACACAATTATTTGTGTTTAGTATATTCAACCTCATGTTTATTTATCTTGCATTTCTATACTTGAATCATGCTAGTGGTCACTTGATTCCCAATAGATTATATATTTTGATATTATATTATTAGTGGATAATTATGTTATGGTTCAACTATTTTATATTGGATAGGTACGCTTGATGTTTTTCATTAGTGTGTGGGCACATGTTATCCCCAATAGTGATTGAATGTGTTGTGTTTCACCCATATTTACTATCTTACTTGAAGTCAAGCCATGAGATGTCTTGTATGACAGTGTAAGACTTAATCCAAACCAAATTATCATGGATCCTAGAGTCAATTGTAAACCTTTTATTGTGTTAGAGTGACTACCCAATTTCTTTTCTTTATTAATTTAATTATTTTTATAGAATTGTCTAATTCCTATGTTTAATTTATTTAGTTATTTTTTGTAAATTTATTGGGGGTTGGGAAATGGATATATGTTGGTAATGAATCTAAGCAGTAATTTAGAAGTTTTTTAACGAACTCATCTTAGTAAAAAAAATCCTATATATTTGATTCTACATAAATAAATGTTTCCCCCTTGTGTCCAACATCAACATTATTAATTAACATAATCATTCTTTAGAAAATAAAAATTGAAATTCATTTCAATAAAAAAAATTATTATTAGTATTTGCAAATAAAAGGGGGCATATTTGGAAATGACATTTTATTAAATAAGAAAAAAAAACCAAAAATAGGGCATTGGATTTCGGGAAAGGGGAATTTTACCATTTACTTTTTCATTCATTCTCGTTAGTGTTTGTTCTCTCTCATATTTTAGAATTTAGGGATGTATTTGAAGGAAATTGTGGAGGAGATTCTTTTAGTTTTTAGAGGGTATTGTGAAGGAGTTTTTCTTTCTTATGTTGTCAACTAAGTTACTCTTAGACAACACTCTTCCTCTTCTTGATTGAGGTGTGTGGTAAGATTTAAGGGTTTCAATTCCATCTCGTGTTTAAAAATTTTGTGCATTCATGAAATACCCACCTTAAGTAGATAGAATAAATTACTTGGTACGAAATATTGATTGGAAGGATCATTAAATCAATAAGAATTGATTAAATAATTCATGTGTATTCTATACAAAATATATTTTAAGTTAAAACTATGGAAAAAATTCTTAATTTTTTAATGTGAGTGGAAAGTGTGATTTCAATACCATTGGATTCAAATATACGTTTATATTATTTAAATATGGAAAAAATTGCATGAAATCCCCAATTTTAGAAAATGCTTGTTTGTGCATTGAATTTTTGAAATTGAATATGATACTTGCATTGTGGATGAATTGTTTTAATAGGAAACAGATAAATTGGTAGGATGATGGAATGATAAAGTTAATGGTTTGATGTATGCCTTGTTTGGAATCCCACTCCTCATGTTTTGTGATCAGATATTATTTTGTATTATACCATAAGAGTTGAGGAGCCTAGGCTAGGGTGTAGTGGACTCTCATGCCCATGTTCTTGTATGTTGAGCAAGGATGAAGGAGAGAGTAAAATAATATACAAGTAAAATTAATACAAAAATTCACATATCCACACTGTTGTACCCCAAATTAAAATTTTTGGTACACTTAGGCATTTTGAAGAAATGATCAAAAGTCATGTGAAAATTATCAAAAAGGTCAAAATTGGGAATTTGCATGTCTTGCATGAGGGTCAAAAACTCAAAATTTTCAAAATCTAATGATCTGGGTTTGCTCAAAGCGACCTTGTCTACAAAACCCATATCTCAATCTTTCGGCCCTAAATTTTAAGGAAATTTCTATTTTTAGAAACTTTCTAAAAATAGAATTTTTTTTGGGTTTCTTCTTGTTGTCACTAAAACTTGCACCCTTTGCTAAGCTATCAACTCAACAAGTTTGTGACACATGGGAACATTCCCAGGCTGTGGGTAACCTATAGTGAGAATGGACCTCTAGAGAAAGGGTTGGCTCCCCTTGATACCTCACCTAAATCAGTCTTACTAATGACTTTGCAAAGAAAAGAGTAAGGAGGAAAAAGCATGTAAATGAAATCTAATCCTAAAGGTGATGCACCAAATAAATCTATGAACTCTACTCAAATGGTAACACACAGAAAACCAGTAACAAAAACCTATTTTTGCACAACTCAAAACTCATAAACTTTCAATTAACAATTTATAAGAAGGCTCAATACTCACTATCCTAGTAGGAGAAAGGATGTTTTTCTCACAACTTAAGACTGATTATATTATTGAAACAACTTATAACCTACAAATGTATGTGTAACTCTGCATAAAGGTACTACCATGAGATGCAATTATAAGGAAAAAGGTATCACATAAAATTGCACCAATCACTAAGTACACAATTCCAGAAAAATGAGAAGGCAAACTACTTCATATTATTCTCAAAAAGGTGCTGCAATTCTATATTTATCACTAAAAATGAGTAACTTTTCACCTCTGCTCCAGAACTCTTAAAATTACGAGTAGCAAACTCAAGAAAAAAGACTAAGCCTTTTCCCTATATACATAAAGGGCTTCAAAAAGCCAAGAGGAGATAACTGAAGTCAAAATATTTGAACTCCAAATTTATCCATGAGCAAAATCAAAATTGCATGAAAAGGGGGCCCACCAATGTTGCAAATTGAGCTTAAACAACTCAAAGCTCTATCTCATTTTGCATGTAATTGAAGTATAGCTCAAAATGGCTCCTAAGTGCAACGAGGTGGCACTGAAAGTGAAAATATCCTCCCAGAATCTCTCTCACAAACAAAAAAGGAAAGCCTCTAAAAGAGGACCCAAAACTAAAGTAAACTAAACTCATTACATTGCAAATTCCTCCTTATATTATGCATGATCAAAAGGCCTCCAAAAATGACCTTAGTTTGACTCAAAGTCACAAATAGAACTCCAAGTGACACCTATTATCTTCAGTTTAGTTTCACTTGTCTATTTTGCATGATTTTGGGAAGAAGGATATATTTGATCAAATATTAAAAATAATACATATGATTATTTTAATATTTAGTATGTGATAGGTCTTCTTTTCCCTTTGTGTATTACATATTAAATATTAAGGTAATGTTATTGGTTATTACCATTAATATTTAATTACAATATTGAATCTTATCTATAATTATGCAAAATAAACAAGTTAATTTTCTCCACCATTTCAAAATCAATGATAAATTTTGAAGTTATAGATTATAAGCCCACAGGTTTCTTCACTATCATTAGGTCTTTTGACTTGAAGTCATAGACCACGGTGGTAAATTTGAAATGATTTTTTTTTACTTGTAAAACATGAGTCAAAAATGACTCTCACTCAAATCAGGGTGCAACAAAAAGCAAGAACCCTAAATTTACTTATTCATTCTTCATTTTTCTCTTTGGATCCTTCTAGAAAAATATGTTGCGCTGCCAATGGATAGGTTTGGAGCTTGATTTTTTTCCACCATTCTATGCTACTTGATGTTGAATTTCTTCAAAAAATTGATGGTAAGTATCTCCCCTATCATAAATCTGGTTATTGAACTCCATTTTGTAAGCCATGTCAAACTTTTATGCCGTGACTTTTCCCATTTTGATGCATTTTCTCGCTCCATTTGTTGTAAACTCTTCTTTGTGCTTTTGAGGTCACATTTGAAGAGCTTGGCTCAAAAATTTGAAGAAAGCTATGAGGAAATTTGTGGCCCTACATATGTTTTCTCTCAATAACAAATGAGGATAAGCTCCACCATTCAAGCCCTTATATTATCTTTTGTTCTTCTGCTGGTAAAAACTCAAAATGGCTCAATAAACAACATATTAATGATTATATGTGCTTCCATGAAAGAAATATGAAGCTTTTGTATATTTATTTTTACTAAAGGCTATGGCCATGGCCATTCTGGGTGCTTGCATATTTGTATGGCCATGAGCTATTCTCTTCATTTGCACCTTTAAGGGTTTTAGAAACCCTTGGCCACAACTTCATTCTTGTTCCTGAGAATATGGGAAACCTTATGACCTTTGGATCCTTCTGGGTATTCATTTATTAGTATTATGGATCCTTCTAAGTATTTATCCTTCCTCCTCTGTGTTGAGGGTGTGATCCTTATGCATAATACTTGTTTAGAGCCTATGTACCATCAAAATTTGTGATACATTAAAAGTGCTATCAACTCTGATGTCATGATTTTCTTGTTAAGACAACACAACTAAAACATGCCCGAGTAATTATTCTAGATAAATTTCATGGCACTTTTATTTAAAAGTATCATTGTTTATGCTTCATTTATCCTTTTCACTTGGCAATAACTGAATTCTTGCATCCCTTTATTGTGGGGAGTCTTGATTATGGATCATCTTTTAAATGGAAAGGCTTTCACTTGTAAAAACAAAACAACATGACACTCTTGAGACAAGAACATGACCTATAATGAGCATCTTATGTTTTCCTTAATGCATCACATTCATGTTTTAATTACTCCTTTTGTTGATAGAGTCTTTAGACCTTGATAGGCAATGTACTTGCTTTATCACAGTTTCTCTGTTTGATCAAATCTCATTTTGTAGTCTTCACTGTGGTCCTGAACTTTCACTTGCATTGGATATTCAACACTAGTAATTGCTTACTACCATTGATTGCATTATGATTGAAATATCATCATTTATGGATATCCATTGTAGATATAAGTAAATGATTGTTGTGACTTTCATGTGAATTCATGTGATGATGAAGACATACCTTGAACTACCCCACTATAGTATTTCTACTTCTCTCTTGTAAATGAGAGAATGCAGTATGTTGGGCTCTTATTATGAACTTTTATGTATGCCTGTTCACTATCACATTTGTGAAAATGTACTCGATATGATGACTTTTAACATTGCATTTCCCTCTTAAATAAGCTCAATTGAGCTCATTATTGATAAACTCAACATGCTGGGCTCAACCCTTGTGGGAGCCACATTTTAACCCACATGTTGTAATTTGATGAAACAAAACATCAACATTACTTTTCATGTATCTGTCTTTTCATTTGATATCATTTTAGCTCTACCTGTTTGAGCTAGTAGCTAAAATAGGTAACACTTCTCAAATGTATGTAGGCAAAATTTTCTAAAAATAGAAATTTTGGCTTCCAAGGCTCAAACTGATTTTGATTGGTTGAAAATACTTCCTCATTAGGCTGGTCTAGTCAGAATCGTCAAAAGATCAATTTTTCCTTGGTGGATCTATTCTTCTTTTTAGAAGCTTTTTGAGGAGCTCCAAGGTCATTAATGTAGGTTACTTAAACTAATAGATGTCAGATTTGAGGTACCAAGCATTGCACATATCAAGAAACTGCAACAAATGATCAAGGAATGAAGAACAAAGGAAGGAGGTTGAAGGATCTTGAAAATTGCAAAATTTTGACTAAGTCTGGAAGGCTCAGGCACCCTAGCTTAGTCTAGGGGCCCAAGATTCAGTTCCTTAGTCATTTTTCCATCCCAACAGTTGAAACATGAAGTGGTGAATGAGCAATGAGGGAGAAAGTGAAAAATGTGAAATAAAATTATCTCTAGAGACTCTGGGCGCCCCAGCTAGCCAAGGGTGCCCATGATTTCAAGGTATTAGTTAATGGAGTTAGGGTTTCTACATTCAAGATGTATTGTTCACAATTCTTCTAGCTCCACAATGAATCCAACAATAGATTCATAAGATTAACCTATCAACCAAAATCTTAGATTGATCGGAGGAGTCTTAACGAAGTGGTAAATTGCAAACCATGAAAATATAAAAAAAAACCTAAGTCTAGGAACTCTAGGCACCCTAGGTAACCAAGGGTGCCCAGGGTTTTGGAGGACCTAATGTAGAGGTTAGAGTTTGCAAATGTACTCATTGTCTTCAAAATTCTATGAGATATCCAGTGGATGTCTCTGCTCAATCATCAGATTCTTTTGTCACTAGCAATTGCAAACCAAACAGAGGTCATAGAATGGAAGATCAAGATTGAAGGTTTAAAATCAAGTAAAAATGGTTAAGTCTAGAGATGTTGGGTGCCCCAAGTAGCCAGGGGCACCCAAGGATTCAAGTGCCTAAAAGTTGAAATTAAGGTTTGTAGTCTCCAACAACTTTCCTTCAGATTTAGTCCAACTCTTCAACGGATTCAACAACAAGCTCACCAGGTTTGTCAAGCACCAGTTATGTTAGATTGAACAGGGGAATAAAATCTTGCAAAATGAGAAAAGTCAAAATCAAAGTTGAAAATCTCAGAATATATTCTAACTTTGGAGGAGTTGGGCGCCCAAGCTTTTGACCCCCTAAAATTTTTTTATAAGAAAAACACTTCCAAAAGACCCCCCTTAGAATTCTCCAAGCTATCCAATCCAACGAATTTGACAACCAATTCATCAGACCTCTTGATCATCCAAAAATGAGAATTCATCCGAAGATCAGAGAAAACACATAAATTGAAGAACATCTGAAAAATGGCTTAACACTGGGAGACATGGGCACCCCAACTAGCCAGGGGTGCCCAACATTTTGAGGGCCTAGATTTAGTTTTTAGCATGAGGGGTGCTCAAGGCTCAATGTCTTAGAATTTTTTTTAGTTTTTCATCATGCATCAGTCAAAAAGTGACCACATTCGATGAACCTGCTCAAGATTGGCTTCAAAAGTTTTAAAGCTGGAGAATAAAAGCATTTTTCTTCCTCAAAACCTATTTAAGAATGCCTTTGCATTCATTCTTCACAATTTTTGTAGGTGGTGTCCAAGGAAAGAGAGGAGAAACATAAAAATATTCTTCATTAAAGATTTGAAGGCCAAAACTTAGTGATTTTTCAGAGTTCTTCATATTTTCCTAATCTGCTCACACAGAGGCTTCCTTTTTCATGCTTTATTTTTCTATGGCATCAATTTTCAGAAGAAGGGAGTCATCTTTTTCAATTTTCAACAATTTGGGTAAGCTTGGTTCATAATTCTCAACAACTTTGGAAAAATTTTCAATTTTCAAGAACCTGCTTTTTCAATGCATGTCCAAGAAATCTTCAGTATTTTCAAAATATGATCAACTAGGTTCATACAAAATGTGATTCTGCATAAAACCCAACTCTCATTTTTTTTCAATTTTTTTTAAAAATAGGGTTTCTACTTTTTCAACCAGGGATCAACAATTTTAAAAAACAAACGATATGGGTCTTCTTGCAATGAGATTCTCTACAAAACCCATATCTCAGATTATTTTTGAAAATTCTTCCCGTTCAAAGAAGAAAATCAACAAGCTAAATTTAGTATTTGAGCATAACTTGTCCAAACATAGTCAAGTTTACAGTCAATCTTCAAGTTTTTTAGTATGGAGTATTCTCCCATTGAATTCAAAGTTGAATCAGTGTTGTGCCATGATTTCATCAAAGCTTGTGAAATTGACTTGCATCATATCAAACTAGTGTTCAATTTGTGTGCTTTGGAAGATGCATACAATGTTGCAATCAAGCATCTTGGTCATTTTGGATTGCTCATAGCAGCTTCAATTCTTGTTTCAACGCAAAGTATAGAGTTTGTAATTTCTTATATCAAGCATTACAATCCCACAACATGAGAAATTCAAGCAAAAAATGGAAGAGTTGTTTGCAGTCTCAAGTCAAATGATGTTGACAAGTATTGGAAAAAGGTTGTACAATACTCTTCCATTGAAAAATCAAGAGAAGTTTTAGAAGCATAAAAGCTTCAAAATATATGTTGAAGCAAGATGATTTATTTATAAAAGGTCATCACTCCAATTTTAGAGCCATCAAAATTAGAAAGATTTGATAAAGCAGTTGAAGATATGAAATATTCTCTAAGTTCAATTATAGAGGGTGAAGAGATCTTGGAAAAGAAATTTTTTGCTATAGATAGTATTGATGCTCCTGATAGAGATACAATTTCTAGCTTTTTGGTGGACGTGGTTGAGATTTAAAGCAACAAACAACTAGAAGTTTTCTCCAAGCTTTCTTTCTATTTCTTGTCTCAATTCTTATCCATTCCTTATAGAAGAGAAAGAATCAAGTTATAATAGTTGGCACTTTCCCTGTTTTTTATGCTTTCATAGGTTGTTAGTTGGTTATCTTGTTTTAGTTTTAGAAATAAAGCTTGCATGTTTGCAAGTTTTAGTTGTAAAAGCAAGGAAATTTTAGGGTTCCCTACTCGTTTGCTTGTGTATAAATAAGGACAACCTTGCCCATTTTTCTTGAACCATGCTGTTGATAACAAAATGCTAAGCCTACTAGTGACTTCTAATTGTTATTCAATATTGTTCACTTAGTGTAAGAGAAATATTGCATGTCTCCTTTAGCCACAAGATGTTGTTCATTTCATGTGTCTTGTGTCAATGTATTTTGGTTTGATGGCTAAACTATAAACCTGTTATTGCTACAATCCTGCTGTCCCAGAAGTGTAATCTTTGTTACTTAAAATTTGAGAAAAGGAAATCTTATGCCTTATTTTCTTTCATCTACTATCTTAGGTTTCCATTTTATGTGTTATGCTTATATGATCTCTCTTTCAACTTGCATTGAAAGTACAGTAGATGTGCGTTGGAAGAAATTTTGTTTAAGTATTTATGTCAAAGAATAATTCCTTGTCCATTTCTAACTCTCAAGCTCTATGTTTACTTGAGTGGTTAGAAATGTTGAATTAGAGTAGGCTTAGTCATAGTTGAACTTCAAAAGAGAAAAATATCAGCTACGACGCTAGAGTTTTACAACCTTGTGCTCTTAGCTGAACAAAAAGATTGGAAAATTAGTTTTAGTTTACTTTCTTTAAGCAACATCGACAAAGAGAGAGCTTCCCCTCCTAATTTGAAGAGCATTTTATTTGTGCATAGTTGTTCATTTCTAATTTGCAATCTAGAGGTGCGAATTGAAATGCCAACACACGCTAAGTAAGATAATTTTTTGAGGCACTTCCATATGCCTAAGAGGATATATGGATGACACTATGAAGGATAGGTGAGATGATATAACATTTCTAAGACCATGCATATTTGGATAGAATTACATATTGATATTGATGTTTTTGAGAATCTCCATGGGATGGGGGAATGCTCCTTAATTAATTTTTATGTGGTTGAGACATGAAATGACACTCCATGGTAAGTACCTAGCACAACTATCTCATCCTTTGTACCATGGATTGCATTCCCATTTGGTGTTGTGATAATTTTTCACATGATGATTTGTGTGTTCTTCTAAATCTTGATGTTATGATCTCTCATGCATATATGATGCTCTATTCTTATCCTTGACATGGGTGGATGGAATTCTCATGCTTTTTTATTGGATAAAATGATGTGATAATGCTCTTGACATGCATTCATATTAAGTGGTGAATATTGTCCCTTTGTATGCGTGTACTTGTGTTCTTGTCCAATCCAAGTTTATGTGGGGTGTGAGTGTGTTGAACTACTTGAACTGATTCTCTCCTAGTCCAAAGGGATGCACTTGTGGGTTCCACATGGGTGGGTGGCATTGAACCACTATGGGGATGGAGGACTAATTGGAATAACAAGAGAATAGCCATGGACTCCATCTCTCCTTGATATCATGTTAATTTTATGCTCTTGCATAACATGCATTATTTTTTATTATTGACGCCCTTGATTATAAAATATACTAATTGTAATTAGACAATGATTTATTTTATCTAATCCCATAAATGAAGGTGATATGAAATTATTTTTAGCTATGGTATAATTGACCCTCAAGTCATAAGTTTATGACCTTCCTAAATGTCTTATCATGTTGTTTTACAAAGGAAATCATAGTCCTAAGCATATTTTCTTACTTTTTTTAAATCTAACACTCTTAGGGCTTAATTGAAGAATGTAAAGTCTCTCCTAATGGTTAACCAAGATTAGGTAATTTGGTTGTGTTTCTACCTCCCTTTGTTGGCATTCTCTTAAAGACTTACCACTATCTTGCTAGCTTGCCTTGAGTAAGAGTGAAAGCCTTATCTTGTTTTTTAATTTCTTTTTGAGGCATTTGGGAACCTCATACTTGACCAATGCAAACCCGATGTACACTCAAGTATATGGTCTAGATTATATTTGAACATGTAAAATTACAGAGTTATGCCTCATTGATTGTGAGTTGAAAAAGCAATTCCCCTACCTTGTGAAAATCCTTGTGACACTTTGAGTTGTGTTTTGGCACATTGGACCCTAAACCTCAAGTTGCAAGGGAGTAAGGGGTTGATCTTGTTTTGGACATTTGCGAGTGTGTAGGTTGCATTTAACACTCTAAAGTTTGAAATGCATGATGTTGTTAGAGGTAAGTGATTGAACTTGTCTTGGATCTTTACAAGTGTGAGTTGCATTTTGGACTCCAAAGTCTAAAATGTAGTAGGTTGTTCAGAGTTTGAAGTTTGAATGGTTGAATCTTTGGAGCTTGGAATTACTCTATAATTTCCCCCATTAGCAAAGTGTTGATTGGACTCCAAAGTATGAAGTGCATTATGCATGGCATAATCTAAAGTTTGAGTAACGTGATGCTTAATTCTAGTGCTTAGTGTTGTTTGACCCCAAAGCTCAAGTTGCATAGAGTATATTGAACCTTATGTTTTGAAGGACTTTCTAATGGGTAGTTTAGATTTTTGTCCCTAGCTTGCAAGATGATGTTTGAAGCCAAAATCTTGAAGGTTGGGTAGCTTAGCTAAGTGTGAGCTTGGATTGCAACTCCAAGTTGCAAGCCCAAATTGCAAGGTCAAGTGGTAAGTATGAGCTTGTAATTTTGTTGGTAAAGTTCAAAATTTGTAGAAAAGAACCCCAAGTCCAAATTGTGCATATTTACCCTTGAAGTCTTAACTAAAGTGAAATGGTTTTCATTTTCTTGAACTCCGAGATGCTTAAGAAATGGTTAATTGATTTAGGTGCAAGGGTTCATATTTTGAGTTATGCGTGGTATTTGAGGATAGGGTGAAGTTATTTTTTCATGTGTGTCGTCATGCTTAGTGCATTAGTAAGCATGTTAGGTATATTTTTCGTGCTACATCATGATACATTATGCATGTAAAAGTGCAAGGTGGCATGCTTTGTGTCAATTTTGTAACACAAACATTTTATCTATATAACTTATATTTTATAACTATCTTAGTCTACTAATGTTGATGAGTATATAACTATGAATGAGGCAATGAAGATGAGTGATAGTGAGTACTAGAGGTTGGCCATGGATGAGGAAATCACAACATTAATGAAGAACAACACATAAGTCCTTATTTAGTCTCTTAAAGGGATGAACTTGTTGGTTGCAATGGACTTTCAAAATAAAGTTTAACTTTGAAATATAAAACAATATTAGTTGCTAAAAATTATTGTTAAGTAGAAGGAATCAATTTTGATGAGATCTTTTCTCCACTTATTAAACTTACATCCATTAATTTTCATGTATTTATTGTTGTTGTAATTTACCTCAAAATGAAAAAATAAATGTAATAACCACTATATAAAAGATTTTTTTGATTTGCCAGCTAGATAAATCTCTTTATGATTTCAAATAGTCTCCTACGATATTTTATGAGTCCACATGCTTACTAGTACCAAGCGGCTCATTTTGCCTGCCTTCTCTAAATGTGACTTATCATCGCCTACTTTCTCTTCTCTTCCACATTCGTTCCTTGTACGAAAAGGTCAAAGCGGTCTTCCACTTTCTTTCTTGTACGATTCCGCGTCTCTTCCACATGCTTTCCTGCATGAAATAGGCCCCCATATCACAGGATTCCATGTTTTTTCCACGAGTACACAAAGCACACCCACTCACTTTACTTATCTGGTCTCTTCCTATTTTCATCCCCTGCTCCTTTCCTTAAAGGATACTCTGTTTATCCCCTCGCTCGAAACCTTTTATCTTTCCAGCTCTTCTCCATTGATTTTCTTTCATTACTTCTCTGTGTTCAATTAAATCTAATCCCATGGAGCCTGCAAACACTTGTCAAGGAATGGCGCCGTCTTCATCTTCTGTTTCTCCATCATCGTCTCGAAGCTTGTTTTCATGCTGCTTTGATTGGGTTTCTATCTTTCATCCATGGCGTTCCATGGAATCCAATTCCATGGTATCTACATCTACCAGTGGCTGTATCCCAGAGAATGAGGGTATGGGTGCTTTTCAGGAAATCGCACCATATGCATCTACTTCAGGTACATCCTCAACACTCATCCAAAAGCCCTCTTTCGATGTATTCATTAATCATCGAGGACCAGATGTAAAAAAAACATTAGCCAGCAGAATCTATGAGATCCTTGATAACATGAAGGTGACAGTTTTTTTAGATTCAGAAGAGTTGGAATATGGCGATTTCTTGCCTACAACAATAGAAGCAGCAATCCGCGGTGCTACCCTTCATATATCTATTTTTTCAGAGAGCTATGCAGAATCAGCTTGGTGTTTGGAAGAGCTGTCATTAATAGTTAAAAGTGGGGCCAAAATCATTCCCATTTTCTACTATGTAGAGCCTTCTGATCTCAGATATGCAGCTCAAGGGAAAGGAAAGTACGTTGCCGCCTTTAAGAAGCATTTAAAGAAGTGTAGATATAAGCCTGAAAAGCTTCGGGAATGGAAAGAGGCACTCTCCGAGGTCTCATTGTACAGTGGAGAAATCATAAGAAATAATGGGTAAGTACCACACATTTGGCCTCCCAATCTTAACAAATATCTATGTAATTTAACTATGGCATAAACACCTGTGCAGAGTTTGATTTTGAATGTTTTTTGTTGTTCAGTGATGAGATGAGGCTGTTTAAGAATATTGTGAATATTGTACTGAAAGAAATACGCAATGTGCCACTAGTAGTTGCAAAACATCTAGTAGGTCTCAAGGAAGCAGTAGAAGACTTTGAAAATACACTCCAACTTGCCCAAGGTGACCAGGGTCTACAAATTGTGGGTATTTGGGGCATGGGTGGTTCAGGCAAGACCACCCTTGCCAAAGAGCTATACAATAAAAGATCCTCTATCATGGAGAGGTCTTGTTTTATTTTTGATGTTAGAGAAGCCAAAGGCGTATTGCAGAACAAGCAGATTCAACTCCTGAGAGGCCTTGGTGTGAATGAACCAGTTGACAATATAGAGCAAGGTAAGGCAATTCTTGCGAGGTATTTGAGATCTTTTAGGGTGCTCATTGTTATGGATGATGTGGATCACACAGACCAACTGGATGCACTCTTACCTGCAAAAGACAGCCTTGGAAGGGGTAGTCTTATCATTGTTACAACAAGGGAATGTGAAGTTCTTACATCTTGGGGTATATACTCTATATATAAGATGAAAGCACTAAATCCATTTAATGCTGAGCAACTTTTTTGTTGGCATGCGTTTCTGCATCCCTCCCCCCTCCATGGATTTGAGGAGCTTGTTAAAAAGATTTTGAAGGCCTGTGATGGATTGCCCCTATCTCTCAAGGTATTTGGAGGCCAGCTATATGGGAGGTCCAGCAAACAATATTGGGAGTCTCTGTATCACAAGATCTCAAGGATATTGTCTAATGATATCAAAGATAAACTCAAAGTAAGTTACGATATGCTTGATGATGAAGAGAAAGAGGCATTTCTTGATATTGCCTGTTTTTTAATTGGAGAAAGGAATAGTTTGGCAATTGAAGTTTGGGATGGATTAGGGTGGAGTGGTCTGTACAGTTGGGAAAGGCTTCTAAATAAATGTTTGGTTGAGGTTGATGATAATAATTGCATAAAAATGCATGATCACTTACGAGATTTAGGAAGAGAAATTGCAAGTCAACATTCTCCCTCGCGACTCTGGTTATCACAGCAGGTTATTAATCCTGGCAAACAGACAGAGGTAAGATTAATACTTTCTTTTATTGTCTAAGACTCTGAGCAAACAATGGAATGGAAAACATCTTCTGTCTAAAAGGTTTATTGATCTTACGCGTTAAACAGTTGTTTATAAAGAACAAGTCTCGCTGGCTCTTTTTGCAATCAATTCGACTTAACTTACCTATTAACTCTTTATGTGTTTGAACGGCCGATGAATTTTTCCCGATGTTTATAAGATTCTGAACTTTTTATATTCATCTTCAGAAAATAAATGGCATTCGAGGAATTAAGCTTACCCTACCTCCAATATACCAGCGGTTGTCTACTGAAGTACGTTTGTCTGTGTTTTCTGTTTCTCTACCTACTTATTCTAATTTTAATTGTTTGTATAAATGTTCTGCATTATGTAGTTTTTCTGAATATTTCATATTTTTAGTATTCAACACTCAAAGCCCTTTCGAATAATGTAGGAAAGATGTTGATTAATTAGTGAGTTTGTTGAGTTTCGTGGTTGCTGATCGCAGGATGAACACTTAAGTGAGGGAATTTTATCTCTCACACCCTCTTTAGTTGGACTAAAGCTTTTGGTGATTGAAGGAGATTGTTTTAATCAAGTAATCGGTGAGGCATCAAGAGAGCTGGTCTGGCTTCGCTGGTCTAATATTAGGCAGAGAAATCTTCCGGCATGGCTTTCATTTAAAAATTTGAGGGTTTTAGAACTATCTGGATATCACTTAGAAGAACTGTGGGAGGCTGAGAGCGACGTCAGTAGTCTTCCGTTTCTGCTCTTTTCTGGATATTTCATTTTGTTTAATAATTGCAGTATGTTCTATGTCTGACTCATTGGAAATGTGCTGCAGGCTCCCGTGCACTTAAGAGAGTTGATTATTTCTGGTTGCTGTAATTTCCGAAGAGTCCCAAACTCAATAGGGTGTCTCAATGAGTTGAAAAAGATCGTAATCAAAGAGAGCAATATAGATAGTCTTCCAAAAGAATTTTGCTGTCTGCAATTGTTGGAGCACCTCGAATTACGCAATTGTGGAATGCTATCATCACTACCCAGCAGTTTCGGTGATATGGCAAATCTGCGGTATGTAGATTTGTCCCGGTGCATGAAGTTGAGGAGATTACCAGTTTCTTTTAAGAATTTGATGCTCCTGCAATATCTCAATTTAAACGAGTGCAGAGAGCTCATACTTAGGTCAGATGATTTCCAAAACATCACAAAGCTGGAGTTTTTGAGCCTTTCTTGGTGCGAGCAATTGGAAGAGTTGCCTCTTCATATCACAAATCAGGCGTCCTTGAGAGAGCTCTATTTATTTGGTGTGAATAGGTTAAGGGAAGTACCAAATAAAATTGGTCAACTGAGCAGGCTGCGAAAGATGGAAATATATAGTAACTTGTTGATAAGTTTGCCAAACTCTCTTGGAGATTTGTCCTCCTTAACATGTCTTTCAATTGAGAATTGTTCCAACCTCGAATCTTTGCCGGCCTCTCTTGCAAACTTGTTCTCCTTAACAGATCTTTCAATTTGTAGTTGTCCAAAGCTTAAGCTTTTAGACATATGCGAGTGCCCAATCAGCCAAGTAGATTTTCGGGCGGCGTCTTTATCTTTTGCATTCAGCAACCTGAAGCGGCTGGAACTAGTGGAAACAGGAGTGCACAGGATTTCAATTTTTGAAGACCGTTATCCCCGCCTTAAGAGTCTCTATCTCAATTATAATAATCAATTAACAGAGATCGGTGCACTGCCAGAAAACCTTGAATATCTGCATATACGGAAGTGTCGAAAGGTGGACAAGCTTCCGAGCTTTGCACGATTAACTTCTCTCAAAGAATTTGAAGTATTAGATTGCGACCGAATCGAGAAAATTGAAGGTTTAAAATATTGCACAGGGTTGGAAATATTGAGTCTACACACCTGGTGGGAGGTGCCGGGCATAGAAAGCTTGGAGCAGATGCAGAAATTGAGCAGGTTGGAACTCAGAGCAAACAGGGGATCAGTTATTGAAAGTTGCATTCAAACGATACAGGTAATAATAGTTTGTAGGAATAAAATATTATAATTATCTTCATGTAATCGTGCATAGACTGAATGTTGTGCAAGGAATTTGCAGAAATGGCCAGATGCAACAATAATATGTACGCGGGCGGTCCCTGAAGCGTCCTCACTTGTACACTCCTTCAGACTTGGGCTCCCTCCGAATCTCTCCGTCGTTGACCACTTCGTTAACCAGAATATTTTGTACAAACCGGAATTGCTGCAGAACCATTCCTCCAATGGCAGTGCCATTATGTTCTGTTTTATTATAAATTCTGTTCGTTCTTCAAAAACTGAAATTCGTTTAAGGGGGTTAGGTGGAATATCTGGTGGGATGGAGATTGGAGAGGGTAGATGGGCATTGATAGTTGTCTGCAGACAACGTTCCAGATGCCTCACTGCAAGTGCTTCATTCCGCATATCATCTTTCCCAGAGATACGTTATATTTCTGTGGAGAGGGGTTTGGCTGTGACAGGAGAAGAGCAGAGACTAGTGGAGGCATTATTGCCGTTTTTACAAAGCATTTTTGGGTAATATTATTTTATTTGCAGGGGTAGAGTGTGGATTTAATAAATATAAACAAGTGTCATGGAGTGGCTAGTACTTGTCTTTATAGTATTTTAATTATAGAATTTTAGATTTAATAAAAATAAATATAAGTTTTGTTAATGTGAAAAAAATTAAATGTTAATTTTGTTAATTTTGTCAATTATAGTACTAATATAATATTTAAAAATGTCACATAAATGTTAATTTTTATTAAAATTATTTAGTATAATACATGTATATATTCTAATTTAATGGAATAAAAGGTAGTTACATACGTTTCATTAATATTAATAATTATTAATTTTATTTTAATTATACTATATAAAAATCAATCATCTTATATAAAAATAATTATAAATATCAAACAAAATAAAACTCAAATAAAATGATAGTACAATATAATTAGAAGAAAAAAATGATAATTATGTAAATATAAAATTTATCTAATAATTATGTTATGTAATAATAATAATAATATGTATAATATAATTTATATGGAATAAAAAAAATTAAATCTATTAATTGTCATTAAAGTTATATATATATAGTCAAGGGGACAACTCCCATAAAATATGAGCCCCAAAAAGAGAATAAATGTAAGCCCTGAAAGCAGGGGTGCAACACAAGACATCCCAAAAATGGGTAGCCCAAACTAGCAAATTACATGATAATCATTAAATCTTTTTCTTTGCATATCTTAAAGTCATTCAGATAGAGGGAAGATGTTTCTTCCGCTTAACTTCAGTCAAATCTTGTTTTGCCTTGGAGGCTGAGATTTGGATCTGTACACCCACTCCGATTCATCTCTACATCATTGCAAATGGCTATTGGAGATAAAGTGGAAACCACAACCTTCTTGAGGGAGCTCGGGTGTGTAATATCTAGAGAAAGCATAGAGGCATTGGCAATGCTTACATTGGAGCATTTTTCTTGTGAAATAGTCACACAAGGGGGAGTTGAAGTGTTGTCCTCCTTGACAGATAGGGGAGAGGTAGCAGTGCAACCAACATTCGAGCTGGGGGACGGGCTAGAAACCAAGCTTTGAAAAGTGGGGGTGGTTGCAGTCTTCACAGGAGGAGATATAACATAGTGGCGCGAATCAACCCCGTTCCACTAGGAGGGTTTGCGAATGGAAGCACTATTGGCATGTTCCCCTACATGTCTTCTTCTACACTGAGTAGTACCTTGGTTTGTGGCAAAGCAAAATCTACATCTGAATGCAATCTTTTCATAATCTATTGGCTGGCACCATCATCTCTTTCCTACTTTGAGAATTATTTTTACGGGAAGACCATTTGTAACATCCATCTCTACACACAAGTGAACAAAAGTCGAGTTTCCATAGTTGATAGTCTCCTTTGAGAGGCAGTGATATTTCTCTAGTCCATTGTCGATTGCTTTCAAGCAACCAATTTCCCAGAATTGTAATGGGAGGTAGGGTAAACGAACCCACAAGAATGTTGTGGAAAAAGTCTCTGTGTGTGGATCAAATGAAGGGAACCAGGGTTTCATCCATAAAAAAATACCACGAAAAAACCACGGACTAGTGTTGAGCACCATTTCTTTGTCATCCACAGATTCAAATTCTAAGATAAAAAACCCTTTGCGCATGGGTAGATACTGATTTCATCTTCCAAATAATCTTTCCAATTTGTCTCAATCCATGAATGGAGATCACAAAGTTTAGGCCAAACCTTCGTGAATCAACATATCAAAGCATAAACCCACAAAAATTCTTCCCTATCACAAGCAAAGTCATCAAGGAAGATCTTTGGAGCAGATGACGAATGTCGACCAACAAAGGGTGGGCTCAAAGAAGCGTTTCCATGAGACATATGAGTAACAAAATTTTGCATGGTAGGGGGCGAACTGGAAGCTTGCAAACCAATGTTACCTGCCTCCCTGTGGAGATCACTTCGCAGAGGATGGGGATGCATAGCTAGGGCATCCAAAAAGATTTTCTTTGAGCCACACCCAAATGCACCGTCAAGGTCCATATTCAGGATGCCAACCACCACAGAGTGGGGAGGACAACCCGTAGTTCTCTTACCACCATTTTCCTATCGCAGACCAACATCACCCGAGTGCTGGGAAGCATAATGAAGAGGGAGGCTTTTCCCAACCCGTGAGTGATCACATAGGGAAAGAGAAACCCCAGAGTCCACATTAAGGCTTGCAGCAACCGACATCACACCCACGAATCCCTCCACCTCTTGGCCCTTCACAAAAGAAGACACGCAGAAGTCTAGATTGGTAGTCGCAGAAGTTGCAGACATTTTCAAGGAAGAGCTTAGCGTTATAATAATTTATTATTAGATTAGCTTGTTCCTCCTCCATTTCATCATTACATTCAATTTCATTTATATTATCTTTTTTATTTTTTCTTATCTATCTAATTATCTATTTGTATTAATGAATCTATCTAAATAGATATTTCAAAATAGACATACCAAATATTATGAATATGCATATTTAAAACACAACAAAATAAAAATAAAAAATACTTAATATTTAATATAATTACAAAAATAATAAATTTTAAAAAATAAAATTAAAAATTACATAAAAATAAAATCAAAACCATTGACAATAATTAAAACTTTAAACAATACCTACAAACAATCACTTCCAGTTCATAAAATATAATTTTCTTGCCTTGTCATCTATGAAGGATATTTGTATTCTATCCATTTGATCGGTATCATCTATGGCTTCAAACACTCCAACCCTTCAAAAAGATCTCATACTTTACACATATACATGTGCAATATGGTAGATTTTATATTGCCGAGATGTTAGAAAAGCTTACATTTATAGTAGGAGGTGGGGTTAACGTCTGTAGTGGATTCCCAAACGAATCACATGTGTTTGTAGTTGCAGGTAATTTTTTGTGAACAATCAAACGACGTTAATATTTTCTAAGTTTTTGGAAAATAAATAAAATAGTGTAAATTTTGTTTCTTAAAAATAGTCATAATAATAGTTCAACTTTCTAAAAAAATAGGAAAAATAATAGTTCAATTTTCCAAAAAAAAAGGCAAAATAATAGTTAAATTTCACTTTTCCTAAAAAATTGTCATACATATCACTCTAAGGGAGTAGCTCATGATCATGGATTACTATCAATTAACACAAACAAGCCTTTTAGACGTTGGTGAAATAAAGAGATGATTCAAGTAGTGGTTGTTTCTCTAATTAGACCACATTGAAGGAGAAGGTTGAAACTTTCCCTAGAGATACAATGGTCAAAATGAATTTTCTCCATTGGGTTATTGCTTGGTTCATGCATGAGAATGTGGTGGCTAGCATGAACCATTTCCCTTCATCGTTTCTATTGTTAACACTAATGAAGAGTGCTAGAGGACTTAAGCAAGGCTTGGTATCGATTCCCTAAAGCGTGCCACTGAAGCCATCCCCTTGTCAAGAATTGATTTATCGTTCACATAATATAAATAATGTAAATTGTATGATAATGCATGGCTATATTCTAACTGAATTGAATAGAAGGTAGTTACATACATTTATATTAATAATTATTAATTTTATCTTAATTATATTATATAAAAATCTATTATATATTAAGATTTTAAATATTATAAAGATATTATATAAATGAATATATAAAAAATAGGACATAAAAATAAAAGTAAGTTTTGTTAATGTGAATAAAATTAAATGTTCATTTTATTAATTATGTTATTAACATAATATTGAAAAATGTTACATAAATGTTATTTTTTATTAAAATGATGTAAATAATAGATTAATCAAGTAAATTGTAGGATAATGAATGTTTATATTCTAATTTAATAGAATAAAAGATAGTTACATTCATTTATATTAATATTAATTGTATACACCTAAAAATGGTCTAGATAATTTAATTAATTAAATATGATTTATTTGATTAATTAACCTCTAATTCCTCTACTATTAAATAAATAGAAATATTTATTTATATAGTTCACTTCTAATTCTTCCATCTTTATCATATTATTTCATATTAATTAAATAGATGAATTTAATAATTTTTTTTATTTAATTATTGAACTCTTCTATAATTATCTTCCATCTTAATCACATCATTTCATCAAAATTAAATAAATAAGTTTCATACTTTGTTTTATTTAATTATCATATTTCTTCCATATTTATTTAATAAACATAGACTTCTATAGTTTGTTTTATTAAATTAAATATCTTCTTTTCCTAAATTGAATAAATCTAAATATTCAATTGAAGTATGTTTCTACAACTAATCATATCTACCTACCAAATTAGATATGAAATATCTAATTAATTCAACTCAAATCTTCATGGGAAAATTTGGAGACAAATTGGAGACAAATTTGCAGGCAAACTTCTTCATCTGCTTCCATTGATTCTTCCTATCTTCTGGCTGAGTGTTTTTGTGGGGAGGAACAATCTTCATAATCATCTCATGGTTCTGCATCTTTCACCATTCAATCCTTCAGATCAAATCTAGACCTTTTCTTTGCTGACCCTTCACGAATATGTTGTCGGGAATCTATAAATACAACCTCTGTCTAGAGGAAAAGGATCCCAAATTTGTGCAAAATTACTCTGTAAAAATACATTTACAACTTCTAAGCAATTTGGCATTTAGCAATTTAGAATCATTCAACAATCATTTAGTTTATAATCATGTCTTTCATTATAGATTGCATCTTAATATAACTTCCATTATCATATCACAACATATAGCTTTCATTATTAGCAATCAATATCATAGATTTTACATCATATAGCTTTCATACCATTTAACAATCATATAGCTTATCATTCTCATTCTCTAAATTGGCATTTTTAACAGTCACAATAAAATCAAAATTTGAGAGCCCTGTGATTTAATAAATCTGAAGATAGAGAGCAATATGATGCTTTTAGTAAATTCTTGCTTAAATTAGATTAATCATTTTTTATATCTATTGATATAATGTAAGATTATTGATTGTGTTGATTATCATTTAATCACATTTTACTCACACATAAATTGGCGCCCACCGTGGGGCCAAAAAAACCCCATTTTTAACATCTTTTATTGAAAAGTACGCTTGCAGGCTTTTGACATGTTTTGTTTTAGCGTGATCGAGAGTTTTTGTGGTGCATACGATAGATACTTTAGTGCATCCAAGCAGTGTTATGACACATCCAAAGAATATTCTAGCACATCTGAACCTTGTTCTAGTGCATCCAAGTTTTTGTTTCACCAGTCAGGGAGTTTTCTTTTAGCGCATCCATCAATTTTTGTAGTGCATAGGAATTTTATTATAGCACATTTACATTCTATTTTAGCACAGGGTAAGTGCACCAAGAGGGTTGCCAAAAAGGGGGCTTAAGTGGCCACTTTTTTTTTCTTCTGAAATCAGGAAATACTAATCTTGGACGTGAAATTGAGGATAGCTACACTCAAAATTTTGAGATGGAACAAAAACAAGGATTGAAGTGCTCCAAGTCTACTTTCTAAACTACTAATTTATTTTGAAAATGGTTGAGATTAAGTGGTTCAAAAGAGGGATGCACACAAATTACTGTTGTTTTTGTCAGAAAAACATAACATAGCAACTCTTGTATGACCCTAGCATGGTGAAATTTTTTGTAGTATTTTTAAAATCACTACGGTCAGAAGTTAGCTAATAGTATCTAGTTGATGCATGATTTTTCTGATAATTTTTTAATGAATATTTGATTTTTTACTAATTTTCTAAGTGGGCAGCTAAAAAGATTTTTTGTAGGTCGTTGCTCCCCCTACAGCATAAGATTTGGAAGTAATAGATTTTTTTTAATTTTTTTTTTTTTGTAGAATGGAGTCTAGTTTCTAAAAATGTAATTTATTTGAAATTTTGATGAATGGTTAATTTATAACGAAAAAAACACCAAACACTGCTTTTTGACAAAAAATAGACATACAAACAAAATAAATTATGGATGAAAGGCCTAATATTGTTAGAAAGTGAAAAAAATTACATCGTTGGAAAGCTAAGAGAGAACCTAACATTACCCATGTGTTCGATTTTGTCGATATTGAACCAGATGCAATCCTGACAATGAGCATGAACCCGATTATGTGAAAAATTGTAGAATTTGCAAAACAACATCTTTGGTCATTGGGAATGCCCTCCAAACCTTTGGCTTGGTATTCCAAGGCAAATACCAAAGCTAAGGCTCGGGGATTCCCAAAGAAAAATATAGCGCATGTGTGTTCTATGTTAGTTTTGACATTTTTTACTTCTCCGGGGAACATGTCTAGCAACACATAATGTGCTTGTGTTATGTCTTCCTTTAGTTAAATTCCACTTTATTGAATGTTTGTTGATATGTTTTTATGTATATGTATGTTGGTGTGTCATGTATGTATGTATGTATGTATGCATGCTTGTATGTATGCCTATATGTATATATGTATGCTTGTGGGAGAGAGGATGAGAGAGGGTGGG
>VDFB02280150.1:0-46351 GCA_007258455.2 Sequoia sempervirens | reverse complement strand
GAAATTCCATGAAAAGAACTGTGTCCGATGGGTACCTAGGTAACATCAGAGGCTCTCCAACATAACCGTAGACTCGAATATGTGTGAAAGTAGGGAATTGAATGAACCAATCCGCCCAACTCTCCATCGTTGATCTGGCCTCTGGTGAAATCCGGATGTGCATTTCGTTGTCAAGATCCCTGACTGTCCTCATGAAAAAGTGATCATTCACCGCTTTAAAGTCGTGTTCAGCCTAAGAAAACTCCAACTGAGAGTGATACTCGTGAATACGTTGAACACCAAGAGTCCCGTTAGTCTTCAAGTGTCTAAAATTACCTTGAGAGGCAACCAAGTAAACCAAATAGGACACCATGTGAAACTCGTGGATCTTGAGGAATCCAGTAATCTATTGCTGAAGGCATTTGCTGATCAACATGGACCAGTCAAAATGCTCTGAACCGTATAGGATCCTAGAAATGATGTAAAACATCCATGGTTGGAAAGTACTAGCCTCTTCCTAACCTGTAACCCGATTGAGTAGAGTTATTAAAACAGCAACCTCGTCCTTGAACTCACCACGACCAACCTTTTTAGGCATGTTAGTTTATGTATTTTCAGCCACTTCTGAGCAACTTTCCTCTGTGAACGCTCTTGATCTGCATACCATATCTTCTCACAAGCCTCAATGACAACAGTGAAATTATCTGATCGAGGAGTAATAGCAAAGCACTTTTCCACATCCCTCGGCTTAAGACTGCAAATGATTCTCCCATTAGCTGATCTAATTTGTCGTGTAGAAGAGTCATAATGCTTGATACAAGCAAGAAAAAACTCGAGATCGAAAGTTGTGATGGGAATAGACCTTGCTGCCAGCAACCTGGAATGCTCAAGATTCTTCATCGTATTGCTGCCAATACCCTCTAAAGCATTCAAATTGACCATAGGATAGACATGACCTAAGTCTGTATCAGTGGTTTTCACAAAGTCATGCATTAGGACCGATTTGGTCTTGTAATCTATGGGATTGAACTGCATTTTGAAAATGAGGACTTTTGACTGTGAAGTTGGGTATGTTCGGACAACTTTCCGAAAAAACTGGAAATTTCTGGACAAGGCTAAAAATAGCTTATGGCGGGAAAATTTTCCGAAATTTTTCTGACACATGGGTTTTGTGAAGAATCAACTTCGAAGACAACCCAGATCAATACAAATTTGAAAAGTTGAGTTTTAGCAAGGCATGCAGAGGTTTTTCAGTCGAGAAAAGCATTGGTTCTAGAGCTCACTCGGGGCAATTTTTCCCGAGAAAATTTGGAACATGGGTTTTGATGCTAATGCCGAAGTAAGTGAACCCAGATGATCAAACTCTGAAAAATTTTGCCTTTGACATGCGAAGAATACCTAAGATGAGAATAGAAGAAATAAGACAGAAGATAGAAGTTTGTTTCAACTTCTGTAGAAAATCGCCTATGGTCAACTAGAATTTGATGAAACCTGCATGCAAATGAAAAATGAAGTCTAGAATATTCTTCCTCTGAACAAACTGAATCCATTGCTATGAAGAACACTGAAATCTGACACCTATAGCACCTTCAAAACCTTGTTTGCTTAAGAAAAACGTATTTCTCTTTGCTTGGGATGAAGAATAATGGACACCTAAGTCTAAATAAATAAGCATTCTCATCAAAGGCGTTGCAAATGCATGCAAAATTTAAAAATGGCGCTTAGTTTATGATTAGACCTCAAAAATCCATGCCTAGCCTGTGATTGGCTCTCAAAACAGTTAACTGCATGCACTAAATAAAGCGCCACCTCAAAATAATGAATTGAATCATGATTGGACCATAAAATATTCGACTTGATCCTGATTGGGCTTTGAAAAGTTAACTAAATGTTGAAATAATCCCTAAAAAGGTGCCACCCTTTATGCAACTGAAACATGCAATTCAATTAACTGACATGCATGCATAAAATCGCCAATTTTAGCAATCCCTTTAAAAATCGAATTTTAAATATTAAAATCCCACCATTCATGCACACCACCCTTCATGGGTTCAAAAAGTCAACCTCTGACTTTTGGCGTTTCTTTTCAGACCTAGCCATTTTTCATGAAAACTGTATTCTGAACCTCTCCAGAGCCTCTGTTCAATCCCTGACACTGATTGACTGACTTCACCGATTGACTGGCTAGCAAATGCATTACAGAGCAGGACAAAAACTGATCAAAACACTCCTTGAGACTGCAGACCACAAAACTAAGATATGAGGGCTCAAAAATCCAAGCGCCCTTTGCAAAAGCTGCGCTTTTTTCTCAAACTTAGTCAAATTTTCTCTTTTTCAAAAGGTGCTCTTTTTACTCTAGAAATAGCCATTTTCCAAACTGGCCAAAATATCACTAAACCTCCGGCTATAGGCTACTAAGTCAACTTTTGATCTGACGGAGACAGGCAACGAAGAGATGAATCCAACACAAACAGGATGAATACCTGAGATCATCAAAAAGAAAGCATTAAAGGCTCCAAAAGCTCAAGCGCCTTTTTGAAAATGTGTCTTGCTTTTTCCTTGATATTTTGACCAAGATTTAACCTCGCGTTTGACCTCTGGCTCAAGCAATTCAACAACTCAGATTCACTCGCCAACGGATGCATTGCGAAGCCTGAGCAAATGCGAGACAAACATCCTCAATGTCATTTGATCAAAAACCTTCATTTAACCCCTCAAAAAGATGGGCGCCTTTCTCAAAAGCTACACTTTTCCCTCCAGAGTTAGTCATTTTTCAGCTTCCCCATTTCTCACTGAATTCCTCGTAACAGGTGTTGAACATATCTTTCTGTAAAAACCCTTGTTCTCACCGATCTCTGAAACTGTTTGTTTTTTTATTGTTTTTGACATTTTTGGTTTTTTGTGGTTTTTGTGCATAAAGAGGAATAATGCAATTTTGCAAGAATTTACTAATAAATTCAAATAAATTATTACAATGCCAATAATGATGGAAACTACGGAATCAAATGATGCCAGTTAATTTATTATCCTTCTAAATTGATTACAGATAAGATCTGGTAACATGCAAAGTAAAAAGCAACAATATTATTGAAGAAAACCTGATTGTTGCAGCAGCCTGATTAAGCATATGAAATGGTACGGCTGTCATAAGTTTCCACTTCTCCCTCTGTCAGACGCTTGGGAAATGATCCAGATGCATAGGCGCCCAGATGTGTGAAGCCAGAAGACGAAAAAGGTAGGCGAATTGCCCTAGATAAAAAATACGGCCCTTTTTTGAAGATGGTACGGCCTGACAGCAGAAGGTACGGCTCTATAACAGCAGCAAAGAAATTCGTACGGCCTTTAATGAGATGCCAGATGAGAAAGCATAGATAGGCGCCCCTGAATATTGCACTGCCTGATAACTGCCGGATCCAAACCCTGAATATAAACTTTGAATAATCTCTGTGATAACCTCTGAATGAGACTACCTCTCTGAAAGCAATAAATCAGCTGGTATTTCACAGCCTCTGAACTGCAACACTGAAGATGGCTCGTTCTCCAATGCCTGTAGACAACTGAAACCCTTGGCTTCGTTCTCCGGAAGAAGACTTGATCAAAAATCGATTTCATAACCTAAATCCTCTATTTTCAATGAAAATTCTTTATATTCTCAAGAAGTCGACTTCTCTCCAAAAAAAGCAATCATTTAAATAAAATTGGATTTTCACTTTTAATTATTCCAAAGTTGGACGCCTCTTTTTAATTAAAAGATTAATTAAAAATGGTCCCCTTCTCAATGATGGTCGACCCCCTTTAAAATTCACTTAAGTCATAATATTAAAAAATATTATAACTTTATAATATAAGCTCCAGATAATTAATATTTAATTTAACAATTAAAATATTAATATCTCCCTCAAAATATGTCCGATTCCCGAACCGTCTGAAGCTGGTGAATAAGTGATTGATTCTGCACATGACCAAACCATACTGCTAAAAATAGCAGGGGTGCTCCGCTGAATGACCATTACTGCTAAAAATAGCAAGTCAGGCAAAAGACGTCCAAACGAGCCCGAACGAAAGCCAACTGGTAAGTTCTGACAATCCGAAGCCAAGCCAAGCTCTAACAAGACCCTCTATCCATCCTATCAGCCTACGAGGGTCGCATAATAGGCTAATCATAAGCTCTGAGAGATGTCAACTGGAAGGGGACATGACACTTTCAGGCTAGCTGAATAGCTCATCACGAAGCTGACAGTATTCCCGAAAAATCCTCCTGGAAGTGACAAGTCTCAAAACTGACATCTGGGCCTCTAAAAACTAGAGCGCCCCTGGCCTCCAAGGGCTCTGGTGCTCCAGAGTTAGAAAATTTTTGATGATTTCCATCCCGGCGAAAAATCCCCTCCGAGACAAAGCATTACTTAGCACTTATCTTACCGCAGATTCTTCATTTGAGCGTTTTAGGCTTAGATTTCAACATCTAACATCTGGCCATCTGCCATTGATGACTCTAGAAATCCTATTTCTCCATCTGAAAAAGTGAAAACTACCCACTAGACCTAGACTGAGTTTTAACTGAATCTAACTTCACCATTGTGATCATGAAGCAAAATAAACCAATCAAAACAATTTTCAGTCAATTCTAACAAGTTTCAATTTTTAGGGTTTCGGAGCCTGAAATAGGAGCTTGAAAAACCCTAATTTTCAATTTTACCAGTATCTTCTGGACATCAAACTGACACAAAGTTCATACCTGACTTGCCCAAAAACAGTGTTTTGACATCACTTTAACAAGGTTAAGACTCTATTAGCAAAATGCCTTCGTGAAGCAAAAAAATTGGTTTGGGTACAACACCCCCTATTAATGAGGTTAATTTAGTGGATTCTAGCGAAGAGGATGATGATCTTTATAAGCCTACAGACCCTGAGCTGGTGGCCTTGGACTCCAATGACAGTATGAGTACTAGCAAACATTTCCTTGTCTTCAATGGAACCGAAATCAAGAAAAAAACCTATACTCCTGTCAAAGAGAGAGAAGAGACTCAGCCAAAGAAAGCCAAGTTAACTGTGAAGTGTCCCTACCAAAAGTAGAAGAAAAAGGAGAATAAGGAACCTAAGAAGCGTGCAGAAAACCAAACCAACTCTACTGATATAGATAACAAGGAACGATTTCAAGAAGATCAACAACAAACACTATGCCTGCACCGTTTCTTATATTAATCACAAGAAGATAAATGTTCTGCAAACTAGCGTGGTCTCATTCAAAAGGAAATTCAGTGAGCTGGAATGTTCAGTTACCAATGTTCTAAATCTAATTAAAAAAACCTTGAACTGTACAACCTTAAGTATGAAAATCTTTGAGGAGTTGATTAGGGCCAAAATGAAGAAGGTGGAGGCTGTTGTTAGTACGTCTAGTGGTGATGTTGATTTTCTAAATGACAAGCTGCATCAATTTTCAGAAAAACAGGAAGCAGCATCCAATCTCCAAGAATTGGACTGCTCTCCACACCATCAACTACTGTTCTTGGTGCCCTACAGTTGTTGTCGATCTTCTGTATTGTTAGTTTGATGTTAGTCTGCTGGGTGTTTTATTGTTAGTCTGCTCTCCTTCCCATCAGCTAATGTTCTTGGTGCCCCACAGTTGGTGTCGGCTTTCTGTATTGTTAATTTGTTGCTGTTAGTTTGTTGTTAGTCTGCTGGGTGTTTTGTTGTTAGTCTATTTTTAGGCTGTTTTGTGCGGCCTCCTTGTTGGGACCCATTTTGCCTCAGTTGGCTGGATTTTGTAAGGGTAGGGACACTTGTAATCCCTTTTATATAATCAAAAACATGCCTAGGGATTGGGCCCCTATTTGTGTCCAAAGCTTTACATATAAAAGTTGAAAGAAAAGACCTATAATACTCGTGAAATTATAAAGAAAAACTCAATGCATCATAATAATGTAATCAACCTTAAAATTCATATGACAAAGTTATTAGCTCTTTGAGATTTCCACAATTTAAACATTTTTTCTTTGCTTTTACATAACACTGCTATTATGAAAAGAAAAAAAAGTGACCCAAAAACACCATTAGAGACATATTTGTAGATTCTGTGAAACATGTAAAATGGAGACAAATTCCATTTAATGTTAACTTTAACTGTTCTTACAAATATCAGAATACTTTATGGTATATTTCATCTTCAAAAACTATTGGCTCGTGAGAATTAAACAGAATTTTGTGATTACAATATTCTCAAACATATTAGCAATACATTAAAACATGAACTCGCTCTTTTTTTATACGAGCAGAATAGGTCTTGTCAATCTTAAGGAATGGTAAAATTAAAAATTATCATCATTTTATTTATGCTGGTCAACTAATCAGAAATCTTCCATCAATAACAAACTAGGATATATAGAGCACTCTACATAGATATATCATAATACTAAAGGCGTGTAAACAACGGATATGTGCACATACCATATTGATCACATACAAAATCTAGAAGATACTAAAATCAAAAGATTTGTCAAATGGATAAAGAAAGGGTTTCAAGAGAATACAACTCTTAGAAAAGGCTACTTACTGATTGTCGAATCAGAGTCCCGCTGAATTTGCAAACCTAAAATCAAAGAAAATATACACATATTCATACGTGAATAACAAGCTTACAAGAATTCAGCAGTTCACATTTTCTAAAGAGAGTAAGATGATGAAATGAAACAGACTGCAGAACTGAGAAGAAGCAAAACTTCCTGAGACGAGATAAATGATTCTCACACAAATGCCAAGTTTTCCTCGAAAGTACTTTTGTGATTAAAACACCATGAGTCCAAAATTATTTTACCTGGTTATTTGAAAGAGAGAGTTAATTATGGAAAAAATTGAGTTATGTTCTCAGTTTTTATACAGCTAATGCACAAATCAGATATAATTGCTGTGAGCAAATATGATACAGTCCAAAGTGCACTCTGCAGAAACAAATTCATTAAAAATAACAGTACACGATTGTAAACATACATCAAAGTGATTTCATCACACAACATAAAATTTATTTTTTATTTACTTGATTAGAATGTGTTGAATAAGCATGCTATAAACCATTTTGTCTGCTTATGCAATAAGTTTGTGATGCAGAGACCTCGCAGGCTATCGAGACAACTACCACACTCAACCAAACCTTTGATACTGAAAACTTACTTTCCAAATTTCATGTCCTTCAACCTTTTCCCTCAACTAGTGTAAATTTTAAATAAGTCCTCTGAGAAACCTCATAAGAAACTCGAAAACATGAAAAATCAAAAATAAAGCAGTAACAGAAAAGATGGGAACTGCAAAGGATTTCCAAGTAAGAAAAACTATTTTTTCTTCTTTAATGACACAAGGGATTTTTTAGAGATGAAAAATTTCCAATAACTATTCATTTCTTCTTCACAGGTCCCACTCATAACCGCAACAGGAAACCCTCTCAACTCATTAATAAAGTAGTGTGTTCTTTATTTGCATTTTTTCATTGGTGTAAAGGCAAAAGTTAGGGGCTGTAGTGTAAAAGGGGTGTTAAGAATGAGAGGAGGTGGGAAATGCCATAATTAAGGGGAAAATTTAGAATACTATGAGTGTGTGTTGTGCACACGGTCTTCGCAAGTGACCCCATTGACCTAAGTTCCTAACAAGCCATATAGTTAACTCATGCAACCATGTAACAACCATGGCAATTGAGTTCATAGAGGTGTTTTTTTTGGGCATGGTTATTTAGCTTGCTCTACATATTTTCATTTTTATAACTCCTCCCTCAATATGTGTGGAACAACTACTACAGTAACAAATTAATTGCCATTAGGGATTCTGCAGTAACAAATTAATTGTCATTAGGGATTCTGCATGTTTACTCGCCTATCTAGACATGCAATTACTTGAGCACAGTAAAAGGTTAATACATTCCTGAGTGACTCGTATAAGAATAACAGTATATTTTGGAAGATATAACAGTAGTTTCTTTATTTATTCACTGCTTTGATGCTCGTATACAAAAATGGGGAAGGGAATGATTTTCCAACAACATAGTCCCTTTTCCCAACTACAAAACAAGTATATAAACTTGCCAACAATTGCCAAAGAATTCCAACTGTCAGCAACTACTCAAAACTACTTCAATCAGCCAATGAGACATAATCATTGTCACCGGCTAACTGAAATTAAAATATAACTAATAACTAATATATGTTTTATTCTACCCACATCAACACACCCAAAAGAAAAGTTGTCTTCCAAACGACATAAAGCGGACAAAACTATCACTAAAGGACTTGGTTAGAAGACGCCCCTGGTAGTATAGACACTAAAGAGGAAGGAGTCAAGTGTTGAGAAGCGGTTATACGCAATTTGTAGAATTTCTTTGTTCTTTGCTTCAAATGGTGACCTGTCGATAGTTCCTTTCCTAAGAAGTTTTAACCATTTGTACTACCTCCATGAGTTGGGCTTTTGCATTTTCATTGACAAGTTGTAGTTCAGCAAATTCTATGTCATTATCAACAATTTCCCCATCTTTGTCAACCACCTTAGCCTCTTCCAATTTTGAGAGCTGGGTCTATTGTGCAAGCTATGCTTGGAACCAAGTATTTTGATCATCCAATTCTTCTTTTAATTTCTTGGAAATATGCACTAACTCATCAATTTGTGCCCCAATAGTGCATTGTGCAGCCATTCAATTTGTAGCATAATGTACAAATAGCAAAATCTACACTCAATAGAATATAATATTTCTAGAACTTTGCCATCCGAACCACCAAAAGGAGGCATTCAAATAGCAATCTGTTGAAGCTTCCTTTCAAGTGTCCTTGACATAGGCCATCCATAAGAAAGAAAGATTTTAATGAACTCTTCATGGCACTCACTATAATGTCCCCTTCTAATTAATCTTCCGAGAATCAGAGGATTAGCCTATCACATCGACCCTCGTAGGCTAATGGTTCTGGATAGAGGGTCACTTGAATGGGCACTTGGTCGTGAATTTGCAGTGTTGATATCTAGAGTATGGTGACGGGGTGAATTTGTGCATTTGGCATGATAATTATGCTTTAAATTATGGTCTTCACCTTTAATTTCACCATCTTTGGTCTAGGGACCATGTGTCTTTAAAATGGAGGGGTCACTTTATATTTTTCAATTACTATTCATTACTAAAGTGAATAGTACTCACTTTAATGAATAGTGATTTCAATGAAAAATTATAAAAGAAAGAGGAGAAGTTCGACCCCCTCATGTTTGGAAGTCATTTTGCTTGCTTGGCTTGTGAGTTTGGAGTTTGGGAGAGAGGGAAAACTAGGGTTTCCTGATTTCTGCAGTGGGTGAGCCTAGAGGGGGCTTGTTGTTCGTTTGTGAGTTGCTTGAGGGTGTGAAACACCACCTTAAAGTTGTTGATCTGAGTTTGGTTACTTCATTTGGAGTCATATATTGTTGTTTGCAAGTTATTAGAGCTATCTACTAAAAGGGACTTCGCTGCCATTGACTCCATTTTCATCTACAAGGGAGCTGTTCGCATTTTAGAAGGTTTTGGAGCTAATTTTTGCACTTACAGCCAGCCGCCCTTCCTTGAGGGTTTCAATCAGCATAAAGAAAAAAACGCCTCCCTTTAGTGGCTGCAATCACTTCCAAAAGGGGCGCCCTTACCCTAAAGAGTTTCTCAATTCGTCTCTTGGTGGGAGAAGTTCTCATTCGAAAGTTGTAAGCACTTATTTGGGGTTTGGTACTATAGCAAGTTACTATTCACAGAGTTACAAGGCTGTAAGTTAAAGTTTAGTTGAAGATATGTCTAGCTTTTGAAAAGATGTATGTTATATGTTGTATGCAATCTATTATGTAATGAAGAAAGTATCTTTGGCACTTAAATTGAGTCATTACTCGAATGGTCTTAGTAGATTAGTTTATTTGAAGTTCCTATTGCATGCAAATGCTTGTTAGTATTGTTAGCATTATTGGCATCAAAAGCAAAAACACAAAAAAAAAAAGAATATCAATTGAAAACAAAAAAAAATCAGACCTACAAAAATCACAGTGAAACCCAATCAGCAGAGTGTAATGAACCGGACTAATTTTTTTTGTTTTTTCAAATGCAATTACAATCAACACGCACCCGTTAAGGTTAGCTCTAAAACCAAAATGTTGTGGAAGCAACTCTAACCAAGGATGTACACCAGGATCCCGATGTGGGCAAGATGTGAGCATATGGTCAAAGGATCTAATGTAGATGCAGAACTGGAAGGGAACTCTAACCAAGAATGCATCTAGGACAGACGAGCATATGGTCAGAGGATCCTATGAAAGATGAGCTGAAGTAACTCTAACCAAGGATGGCGCCGAGTGATGGCGAGCATATGGTCAAAGGGTCCCTACAACTACTAACTGAAAGTAAATAGGCGACAAGCCAGCCTCTTCCACTTATTCAGTGGGAAGTACAAGTAATTCAAAGAGAATAAGTGAGAATTGCTGACAGTACTACTGTTCAGCTTACAATGAATTAGAGAGCCTGCCAAGAACAAAAGATTAGAAGCTTTCAATGCTACAATAATGTTAGCCACTCTCCAATGCCCACAAACCCTTTTAGTATCAATTTCTCACTCAACTAATGAATTTTTCCCAAGTCTGATATAACTGATTTTTGAATGAAAATGCACAGACCAGCAACTCATCAACTTACTAATATGCTCACAACTCACTCAAAACTCACCCAAATCACATGAAACGAAATGCATACAGCTCCTAGAATGATGGCGCCTAA
Organism: Sequoia sempervirens; assembly: GCA_007258455.2. Classification (NCBI taxonomy): domain Eukaryota; kingdom Viridiplantae; phylum Streptophyta; class Pinopsida; order Cupressales; family Cupressaceae; genus Sequoia; species Sequoia sempervirens. Next base: position 35,631 of record VDFB02280150.1, on the reverse strand, counting down.
GAAGTAACAGTGAAACCAGCCCAAAAGACTCACATTAATTTTGCACGGAAATCAAGACAACTTCAGAAATGTACGGCCCTCAAGGAGGGGCAACTTTGCTCCATAAAATCCAAGACTTGAAAATAAAATCTGAAACTTGGCACACAAGGTCGCCCCTAGCAAGGAATCAGATTGGTTAAATACCCAGAACTGCAATATTTTTATTTTTGAATCTATGAATGAAACTTACAATCAGCTGTGCTATTCAGCAACTCCAAAAACATGACTAAATGCAAGGAAACTAATCTAATATGCTAGGAACTCAAATGCAATGCTGAAAACAAACTCACTACAATCTACCTCTCAACTAGTTGCTATCTTTCAAGCAAGAAGATGAGCCAAGCTAGGAGGTGTGCTTTCCTCGAAGCAATCTGTCACCATTTCGGCAACATAACTTTACTGAAAATATGAGATGTCCAAATGAAGAGAAGAAGCCAACATTTAAAGACTTGAGGAGAATCTTCTAGAAACTTCAAGAAGGGCGCCCAAATTTCAAATTTGAATTCAACTTATTTCCCTCCAAAGGTGGCGTCCATTTCTCAAGGCAATCTTTCACTTTATAAAAAATTAATCTTTTCCCTCAAGTAGGCGTCCCACTTCTCCAACCCTTAATTTGGCCTTAAAAATATAAATTATCTCCTCATGAAGCAATCACCCATAAAGTCCCCTTTTTTAAAACAACATGAAGTTATAATGCTAGGCCAAGGGGGTTATAATATTAAAATATAACATTATAACATGAAAATAACTTATCTCTCCAGAAAAAGCATCCAAGGGCCAAAAATCCAATTACCAACTGAACTAGTTGAAGATGAGAGCCAACAACACTGAAATCCACAAGGTCACTACCAGAAATAGAATTTACTAAAAATAGTAAATTCATGAAGTTGCTCGGAACACCAAACAGACTATACCACTGCAAAGCTCTCTGAAAACCCAGAAAGAATCCACAATCCAATTTCCAAACTTCAAGCAACCACCTCCTCAAAAATAGGAAACCCTAATTTCACCCTCCGAGTAGCCTACGGGTCTCCGAAATAGGCCAACGGTCAACTGAAGCGATCACATTTGAGAAGGGGACATTACAGAGTGGTAGTTCATTACAGTGGTATCAGAGCCTTGATCCTGCCATCCTGAAAGGTTAAAGTTTCACATGAGAGGTCATACGAGGTACTACACTCGCAGAAGGGTAGAGCAAGTAGACAATTGGCAAGAGGATAACCCGTTTGACGATAGACCAATAGCAGAAATGGGTAACAAGGAAGAAGAGGGTCCACCGAGAAACGAAAGAAGAAATGAGGAAAACAATGAAGACAAAGATGGTAGAGAGCTTTTTGAGCGGATGACTCAGGCTTTTGAAGGGTTCACAGCAACAATGCAACAGTTTGTTCCGCGGATACAGCAGAACCGGGTTGCAGAGGACAATAGGAGTGTGGCTGGGACACCCAGGGCATATCATGCCCCTTCACAAACTGCAGATAGACCCACTCGTCCTACCTTTTTGAGGGATGAATCAGAAGGTGGTAACACAGAAGAAGAAAGAGAGGAAATATTTGCAAACACTCTTATGGCCACTAATGACGAATGGGAATTGTTGACACCCCAGGTGAGAGAACGCCTAAGCTTTGACAGATTCTTGAGTCAAAGAAGAGAGCATTACAGAGACAGACCGACCCAGAGATCAAGAGGACAAAACAGAGATCAACACAATGATCTCAAGCATGCCACCAGCAAACTCACGTTACCCACGTTTGATGGCCGTGGGACAGTTACAGCTCAGTCTTGGGTCCATAAGTTGGATACTTTCTTGAACCTTCGACCTATGGCAGAGGTAGACGCAATTAAGTATGCTACACTGCATCTAGAGGGAGCAACCCACGATTGGTGGTACCACGGGTTGGTGACCCTGCAGCATGATCGTATTACTTTTTATCAAGAGTTTGTTGATCGGTTGATTGAACGCTTTGATAGGAAACATCCAGAAACATACTTCAGAGATCTAGCCTGACTCAAGCAGGTTGGGAGTTTGGAGGGATATATAAGTGATTTCCAGCGGTTGTCAGTTATGGTTCCCAACATATCCGAAAGAAGATTGGTGGTGTTATTCATCGAAGGACTCTTGGAACCATTGAGAGGTTGGATCAAAGCTTTTGATCCCCCAACCCTACAGGAGGCTATGAGAAAAGCAAGAAGCATGGAACTTGCAGCCCCACAGAGCAAGTCCTCATCTAAAGCATCCTCTTCATATAAGGACGGCAAATCATTCTCTAAGAAGAATGAGAAATCAGATTCTAAAGGAAAATCAACAGTCCCATTCGACAAAGAAACCATTGATGACTTACGCAGGAAGAAGTTGTGCTTCTATTGTAAAGGAACCTATGATGCAAACCATGACTGTCCTCTGAGGCCCAAGGGGAAGGCGAACCGAATAACGTGGGCATACTATGAGGATTTTGAATCTGAGAAATCAGACCAACACACTGAGCATGGGGAATCCGAGGTGGAAAAATCTAAGAATGAGATTGAAAACGGCGCCAAGACAGAGGAGGAAGTAAAGCTTCAAGAAGCACATCTCACTAGCATACAGCGAGAGGGCTCTTTCAGAATGCGAGGGATCTTAGCCGGGAGAAAGATCATTACCTTATTAGATACAGGAGCCACGCATAATTTCATTGATGCAAGGCTGGTTGAAAGGCGTGGAATTCAGACTGAAGAATTTGAGGGCATAAGAGTGAAGGTCGCGGATGGTTACACCCTCAAGTGTGATAGGATGATTGCAGACCTTCCAATGAGGTTAAATAATTATGACTTTAAGGCAGATTTTTATGTGGTGAATATGGGAGACACTAATATGGTCCTAGGGATGAAATGGCTTCATTGCATTGGAGAGTTTACCCTTAACCTTCGGGATATGGAGATGAGATTCAGGGTGGACGGAAGGAACCATGTGCTGAAAGCCATTCAAGATAGCAATTTCAGAATGATATCTCTCAGTAGAATGGAGAGACTCATGCGACACGACATGGTAGAGTGGGCAGTTGAGTGTATGATGTTGCCATCACAAAAGGAGCAGCAAACCCCAGTTTATCATCCCGACATACAGGAGTTGAGGATCAAACACGCTAAGGTGTTCGGTGAGATCCCACCTGGTAGACCACCGGACCGTGGTATTGAGCACATCATCGAGTTGGAAAAGGGTGCAAAGCCCGTGATTGTCACACCTTACAGGCATCCTAAGCGACTAAAGGATGAAATAGAAAAAACTATTGAGGAGTTGCTCGCTATGGGACACATCAGACCTAGTAAGTCACCATTCGCCTCATCCGTGGTATTAGTGAAGAAAAAGGATGGTACCTTGCGAATGTGCATTGATTACAGATTGTTGAATAAAAGAATGATCAAAAACAGGTATCCCATTCCCCGAATAGATGAGCTACATGGCGCTCGTTGCTTCTCAAAAATAGACTTGAGGTCAAGGTATCATCAAATTCGTGTGAGGGAACAGGACATTGAGAAAACAGCCTTCCGTTGTCATTGTGGACACTATGAGTTTGTGGTTATGCCATTTGGGCTGACCAATGCACCCGCTACGTTCCAATCCACTATGAATAGGATCTTCCAGTCACAACTGAGGAGGTTCGTTCTTGTCTTCTTTGATGACATCTTGGTATACAGCAAGGCTTGGGATGAGCATTTTGCACATTTAGATACAGTACTGGGTATTCTAGATAGTGAATCCTTGTATGCCAAGGAATCAAAATGTGACCTAGGTATGACTGAGTTGCTGTACTTGGGCCATATTATCAGCGCAGAGGCTGTGCGTATGGATCTCGACAAGGTCAGAGCTATTATTGAGTGGCCGACTCCCGAAAACCTTACTCAGCTCTGAGGATTTTTGGGCTTGTGTGGTTTCTACCACCTATTTGTCAGTGGGTATTCACGTCATGCAGCACCACTTATGGACCTGACAAAGAAAGGGACATTCGTTTGGACTCCTGAGGCACAGGAGTGTTTTGAGAAGTTTAAGCAATTGATGACTTCTTATCCTATCCTTGCATTACCAGATTTCACTAGACCCTTCAAGCTTCAGTGTGATGCTTCAAGTGAAGGGATTGGCGCAGTCCTCATGCAGGACAAGCATCCGATAGCTTTCAAGAGCTGAAATTTAAGAGGACCAGAGAGGAGCTACAGCATTTATGACAAGGAAATGCTGGCCATCATGCATGTGTTGGCCAAATTCAGGCAGTACCTTGTAGGCAGCAAATTTTGTGTTAAGACCGATCATAACAGCTTGAAGGATTTCCTCGGACAACGAGATCTCAATGATCGTCAGCAAAAGTGGGTTAGTAAGTTGCAATCATATGACTTTGACATCGCTTACGTCAAAGGAACCCAGAACGTTGTGGCTGATGCCTTATCATGCCAACCACATTTGAACTCTATGATTGAGATTTCAGAGAATTGGAGACACCTGATTATAGCAGAATATGCCAAAGACTCATGGGTGTCCAGCATTATTGAGGGTTCAATGCAGGACAGCAAATATTCAGTTGTAAATGATCTTATCATTTACAAAGGTACGATCTTTTTGACCCCAGGATCCGAAATGAAGAACACGATATTAAGGGCCTTTCATGATGTACCTATGGCCGGACATCCCTAATACTTCAAAACTTACAGGTAGGTTCGGGAGCGTTTCACTTGAAAAGGACTCGAGTCAGACATCCTCAAATATGTCAGAGAGTGTCTGGTTTGTCAGCAGAATAAACAGGAACACAACTTTCCAGCTGGGCTACTTCAGCCACTCCCGATTCCGGACAAGAAGTGGGAATGCTTGTCAATGGATTTCATTACGGGCTTGCCAAAAGCCTAGGGTAGAGACTGTATTTATGTAGTTGTTGATCACCTCACTAAAATATGCTCACTTTTTCCCAATTGCGGCTACATATTCAGCTACGCAGGTTGTAGAGTTGTTTTTCCGTGAGGTATTCAGGTTGCATGGGCTACCTCAGAGCATTGTTAGTGACAGGGACAGTCGGTTCTTGAGTCACTTCTGGCAGGAACTATTTAGGCTCTGTGGGACCGAGCTTACTCCGAGCACTAGTTACCACCCGCAAACAGACGGACAAACGGAAATTGTAAATAAATGGGTGGAAGGATACCTTCAGAACTATATAGTAGGGCAACAAAAGGGTTGGGTGAAGTGGATTCACCTTTGTGAGTACTGTTATAATGCCACTCACCACATGTCAATTCAGATGTCCCCATTCATGGCATTATATGGGTACGAGGCACCAAACTTTCTTGATTTATTGTTGAGTGACAGCAGAGTGCCCAATGTTGGGGATCTTCTACAGGAGAACCAGGACATTATGAGAGCTCTCCGTGAGAACATTTAGAAGGCACAAAATCAACAAAAACAGTATGTAGACCAAAGGAGAGTGGAGCGTTCTTTTGAGGTTAGGGACATGGTGTATTTGATGTTGCAGCCCTATCGTCAGTCCACTCTTAGGAAGAGTGGTGCAGAGAAACTGAAGCCCCAGCACTATGGACCTTTTAGAATCATCAGGCGGATAGGAAAAGTGGCCTATGAGTTGGATCTACCGGCAGATAGCAAGGTGCACAATGTATTTCATGTATTGCGCCTCAAGAAGGCGTTAGGACATTGTGTTGTTCCCTCTACAGCTTTACCACCCCTAGATGATGAGGGGAAATTGATTTTGGTTCCTGAAGCCATCTTGGAAGTTAGGGAGAGACAGTTGCGGAGATGGGTCATCAAGGAATACCCGATTAAATGGAAGGACTTTCCGGTAGAGGAAGCTACATGGGAGAGCGAGGACATCCTACAGCATCCAAAGTTGAGATTGCTTGGGGACAAGCAATTTCAACGAGGGCGGACTGTAATGTCCCCTTCTAATTAATCTTCCGAGAATCAGAGGATTAGCCTATCACGTCGACCCTCATAGGCTAATGGTTCTGGATAGAGGGTCACTTGGATGGGCACTTGGTCGTGAATTTGCAGTGTTGATATCTAGAGTATGGTGACGGGGTGAATTTGTGCATTTGGCGTGATAATTATGCTTAAAATTATGGTCTTCACCTTTAATTTCACCATCCTTGGTCTAGGGACCATGTGTCTTTAAAATGGAGGGGTCACTTTATATTTTTCAGTTACTATTCATTACTAAAGTGAAAAAAAAGTTATAACTTAAGTGAATAGTACTCACTTTAATGAATAGTGATTTCAATGTAAAATTATAAAAGAAAGAGGAGAAGTTCGACCCCCTCGTGTTTGGAAGTCATTTTGCTTGCTTGGCTTGTGAGTTTGGAGTTTGGGGGAGAGGGAAAACTAGGGTTTCCTGATTTCTGCAGTGGGTGAGCTTGGAGGGGGCTTGTTCTTCGTTTGTGAGTTGCTTGAGGGTGTGAAACACCACCTTAAAGTTGCTGCTCTGAGTTTGGTTACTTCATTTGGAGTCATATATTGCTGTTTGCAAGTTATTAGAGCTATCTACTAAAAGGGACTTCGCTGCCATTGACTCCATTTTCATCTACAAGGGAGTTGTTCGCATTTTAGAAGGTTTTGGAGCTGATTTTTGCACTTACAACCAGCCGCCCTTCCTTGAGGGTTTCAATCAGCATAAAGAAAAAAGACGCCTCCCTTTAGTGGCTGCAATCACTTCCAAAAGGGGCGCCCTTACCCTAAAGAGCTTCTCAATTCATCTCTTGGTGGGAGAAGTTCGTCATTCGAAAGTTGTAAGCACTTATTTGGGGTTTGGTACTATAGCAAGTTACTATTCACAGAGTTACAAGGCTGTAAGTTAAAGTTTAGTTGAAGATATGTCTAGCTTTTGAAAAGATGTATGTTATATGTTGTATGCAATCTATTATGTAATGAAGAAAGTATCTTTGGCACTTAAATTGAGTCATTACTCGAATGGTCTTAGTAGATTAGTTTATTTGAAGTTCCTATTGCATGTAAATGCTTGTTAGTATTGTTAGCATTATTGGCATCAAAAGCAAAAACACAAAAAAAATCAGAATATCAATTGAAAACAAAAAAAATCAGACCTACAAAAATCACAGTGAAACCCAATCAGCAGAGTGGTGGTTCATTACACTCACCCTCAACAAAGTGATGAATCCGTTGGGCCTCCTGTAGGACCAAAGGAGAGTGAGTGTTGTCCAGCTTTTTTGCTCTATCAGCAACTTCACACATGATGTGTGGCATCGGTTCTAACTCCTAAATATACCACCAGATAGTACCAATGGGATCACTAGAATCGGGATTGGAAAGTTGAATGGTGATCTAAACTGGGCTATGTAACTCATGCAATTTTCTAGCACTTCCATCTTATAGCTGTTGAGGATTTTCCTCTTTCTTAAGATTAGGAGTGACTAAGTTTGTTGCTCCATTTCCTATGCAGGAAGTGAGTGATTTTGCTGCTCTATTTATTGTGTAAAGCTCAAGGGAGGATACTCCATGACGTCAATGGGAGCTCTTAATAGACTCAGCCACTCGTATATGTGTTGTGAGGCCTCCTTGGGTAATTCTACAAGTCTAGTGTCCAAAGGAGGTTCTACAAGTGTAATGCCAAAGGGAGATGTAGTTATTTCTATAATTTCTACTTCCTCGTCCCCTTCACTATCACTTTTCTCTATAGGTTCTCTTCAAAAGATGATTTAGTTTGTGCATTCTTCCTCTTTATTGTAGTGGTCTTGGCTTCCTCTCCTTTCCCTACCATTACCTATAAGCCCAATGACTTCCATCTAAAAATAGACGGCCATAAAGAATCATACTCTATATTCGAATAAAATTTGCCAACTACAACTAATGGTATCTATGTATAAATTGCATCCAAAAACAATGCAATTGCATGCTACGTCAAATAGAAAGCATTGCATTTCAAAGATAAGAACTCCTAAATTTGTACTAATAGTAGTTTCGCCCAATAAATTTCTCTCTTTCTGAGCACAACCATGTATTCAATCATCCAAATAGCAATGCCTGAAGCTCGTGTAGCCCCCATTAACCTATTTTTAATAATATCTAGAAAACATTTCGACTCACCATTAGTTAAATAATCTTTTTGAGGCCTCTATTTCCCTTGCTCCAAATATTTGTTTGTTATTGATTTGGGAGGTCCCTAAATAGTATTTGAATAGCCACTTATTCTTGGCTTTAAATGGCATGCATTGTAGATTTCAATACTACAATTCCCGAACATGGGATGCCAAATGCTTGGCAAAAATTATTGAAAGTATATGTGATGCTCACTACAAAATCCATTTCTCTATTTCCCCTTTTCTTTCGTTCTTTTTGTTGATGCTTTCCCTAGTGTGCCAATATTCTCTTTTTCAATGGCCTTGTCTATAGTTTCTTTTAGGATCTTCAGTTTGTGTGTGGAGGAGCTACCTGTAAATTCACTATCAGAAGTTATCTTTTTCCCTTTGCCAGCCATAATTTATACTTGTAATTGCTGAATTTCTTGAACTTCTAGAACTGTGAGGTCTTGAGATAAATGTGTTGCTAACTCCTTATGACCAAATTAAATTTGAATTCTCGAGGCCCTAATAAGTGGTCATTCCAACTAATTTTTAATACTAGCCCCCAATGTCGTACTATTGATGTTGATTGTGGAACATGTATGTCAAACAATTGTCATATACCATAAAATCTAACATTTCCACAAGTGATTGAAGTTGATGAATTATAGGAGTAATAGAAGACCAATTCTTTTCAAAAAACTCTAAGTGCAACTCAATTGTCATTTGAACCAAAGCCACGTAGAAGGTTGTAAACCTACATGCAATAAGGGCCATACTGCGGACCCAAAATTTGCAACTTTGAATAACTTAACTTGTACGGTAGAAATCCAAAGGGTAGAGCGTATGGTGATGTTTGCAACAAACCATATGGTAGCAAATTAAAGGTATACAAAAACAAAGACAAAACTAATCCATACAATGCCCAAAATATTTTGCAAGTATTTAATGAAGCTAGTAGACCATATAGTAGTGGTAGAATGTAGAATTCATACTATGGATGATTGATGTTCCAATCATACAATGGGGAAAATCGATTCAAGTTATATTGTGAGGAACGTTGATGCAACCCATACGGTGGAGAGAGAAGTGACAAGGGTTGATAGTACAATAAACAACTTAAATAATTTATGCTATACATTGATAGTAGTCAGTTTGAATTGTATGGTAGCAGTTTGAGTAAAGTGTATAGTGGTAGTTTGAGTGAAGCATGCGGTGGTGACAATACTAAAAGGACATATGGAAGTAGTGATCAAGAGTCATATAGCAGCAAAAGTACTAATAAGTCATACGGTAAGCAATTTAATGAGTCATATAGTGCCAACAAGAAAATTTAATCATACAAGTCTTCAAAAATCACAAGGCTTATTTTGTACATGTAATCTTCTCTTTTTATTTTTTAGTTATTTCTCCTTTTTTCTGCCCCTTCCAATATTTTTCTTTTCCTTCTATTATTTTTTCCAATATAAAAGTTCCTCTTTTTAATTTTTAATTTGTTCTATTTTTTGATCTTTTTGTTCTCTTTTTCCCTTTCTTTTCTTTTTCCTCCAGATTTCACTTATTTTCTACTTTTACCTCCATTTCATGTTGACTCATGTAGTATGCATGTGGTCCTTTCTAACACTCATTAGTGCAACATGTATTGGCATACTCTAATTTGAAAAAAAATTCCACAGTATTGAATTGAGTCATACCTTGGTTGCTTCCACCATAGTTGTAAGACTCAGACTCGGCAATAACTCTGTAGGCCCAAAAAATTTTAAAACTCGAGATTCAACGAAAACTCGGCAAATTTATCAAACATTTGAAAATAAATAATTTTTAAAAATATTCTTCAAAAACATACATATATACTAAATTTGTAGAACATATTATTGATTTAAAGGTTCTATATATGTTTCACATATAGTTTTGAGGTTAAATAAATGGGTGTAATGAAATAGACATACAACATAAGCGTAATTTGCTTTATTTAATATTTTTCAAGTTTATAAACTTGTATTTTTCAGCCATCTTTCCCAAAACTTGGTACATGCGGCAAACCCAATTAAGGTGATGATTGATGGAAACTTTGAATGGGTTCAAAGTTCAACATTTCAAGGGACTCAACTGGTGTGGAAGAAACTCCTTTATTTTCTTATGGTTACACAAGAACCTACAAGTGCAAGCTATGACAAGGGATTAATGGATAAATGACAAACTTATAGTCGTGCATTGGTCGCCTCTATGTCCTCAGTCAAGCGTCATCGTCATGCACCGTTGTATTTTTGCATCCCGAAGACACCCAAAAAACCCTCAAAAAAAATTTGCTTTTCGTCTAAATCGGTTTTATACAAAATGGGGGAGAGTTTTTCACAAATTTCAAGTAATAAACCATGCATTTTTTGCGATTTTTCCATTAAAAATTGATTTGCGTTTCTACAAAACTTGGAGACAATTTTTTGGGTAACTCACTGCCATTTGTTATGCACAAGACTCGCAATTTTTTTCAACTATGTTTTCCACCATATTTCGATATTTGTCAAGAGTCTATTACACATGCCCCTTCTCGCTCTTTGTGCCAAATTATGTCTTCATCTCATACGAATGGATTTGCAAGAGGATTATGTATCATTCGCCAGACTCCAAATGGTTGTGTTTTACTAGGACCTTGCTAAATGAAGTTTTTCTCTAAACTCTTGAACTACTTGGTTGAATCCCCATCATTCCACCATGAGTGATGTTGTGACCTTTTCACACATCGCCCCATTCAAAATGGGGACCCCTAAATTTTGCTCCATTCTGGTCTTTTGGCTTTGGTTTTCCTCTCTCTCTCTCTCTCTGTCTCTTTTCTCTGGTCTGCCTTTCCGGGGATGTATCCGTCTGTGAGTTTAAACGTGAATTTTGGCCAAGTCTGAAAATTAGGGTTTTGAACTTCCTTGCCAATTTGAGGTCAAGTGGGATGAATAAATTGAAAACAGAGCTTAGTGTTGCTGTCAGTATGCTTCCAGTAGACTCTCAGCTAAATTTCATCAGATTCTGACAACTTACTATTTTTAGTAAGTGTGTAATTCAGGGCATTCCGTCAGCATTCTTGAAGTTTTAACAGTCACACTGCATTCAGGACACATTAAGCTGCTCGCGTGCAAAGTTTGAGCTGAAACAGACCACTTACTATTTTTAGTAATCCAGCTTCTGGAGCAGATTTCAGGGCTTAAATGAAGAATTTTTCAACGCATGTCTAGAGATTCCTTCTAGGTTTTCAGAGACCTTCAAGGCAATATAACATGCAAAGTGAGACGACAACTTTCAGAGTTCAGCCTTCAAAGGCTATTTTTAGGGTTTGCATGTTAGGGTTTTCTTTGCATGTTGGCATATTCCTTATGGGTTTTTCGAGAGCTTCGCAGTGATGTGACATGCAAATGGAGATGGTCACTCAGTGAAGAACTTACTATTTTTAGCAGGTGCATCCTGGCGGCCGCTTCCCAGCACTTCAGAATCACGAGCTGATCGCAATGCAGCAGAAACGAGAACAAACAGAGGTCATTTGATATGCATGCAGAACAAATTAGGGTTTCCAGCTTCGGGGCCTGAAAAGAAGGGTAAAAAGTCAGAATTTTCGAAAACCGGTGTAAACCACCGCGATCAGCATCCTTCAAGCTATCTGTTGATAAAATTTGAAGACAAACGGAGAACTTACTATTTATAGTAAGTCATTCTGGAAACTGGCTAAAAATAGCAAATCAGTTGCATGCACCGATGTCAGCAGGCAGGTCACGTGGTGAGGAGCGCATCATTCGAATTTCAAATCAAACGGAGTTGTGGAGTTATTAGAAACAAGCAGTTACTATTTATAGTAAATCACCTTCAGAAATGTGCTAAAAATAGCAGGCCAACTAAAAATAGCAGTGTCAACAAGTTGATGAAGTCATGAGGATCCAGCATTCAAAATTTCAAATCATTGTGAGCTTTAGAAGTGTAGAAATCAAAGGATTTACTATAAATAGCAGGACATGGAAATTCTGGCAGAAGGAAAGAAAAATGGCTAAGTACAAAGTTTATCCTTCAGCCATGCTAAAATGCGCCCATGTCTGGCAAGTCAAAAAATTTCTAAGTGTGGATAAGTTTATCCACCTACCACCTCCAAATGCGCCATCCTTGAGGAGTTGCTAAAAAAATTCTAAGTGTCAAGTTTATCCTCCTGCCTATCCAAAATGCGCCCACCTTGAAAGTTTGATGAGAAAAAATGGCTAAGCTAAAAATTCGTCCTCCACCACCTCCCAAATGCGCCCATCCTTCATCAAGTAGGAAATGCGCCCAAGAAGTCAAAAAGTCAATAGAGTTTATCCTGCAGCCTAGGTGAAATGCGCCCTCAAGGTGATGGCATGCTAAAAATTGTCAAAGGAGTCAAAGAGTTTCATCCTCCACACATAGCAAAATGCGCCCAAACCAGGGCATGTGAAGACAAAAAAAAAAATGAAGCTCATGAGTCACAAGTAAAAGGCGTTGGAAGCTTATCCACCTCACTATAAGAAATGCGCCAAAGTTAGAAGAAGAGGACAAGAAGGTTGACTTTCTCCTCCCTCCTTTGAATGCGCCCATATGAAGACATGTAAAGACAAACGCCCATGCAAAGTTGGTATTCATGCAAAGCTGGTATTCATGCAAAATGAGTTAAAGAAATTTGAATTCATGCAAAGGAGGAAGAAGACAAGGCGTTGAAAGTGCTAAGTGATGAATAATTTTTCCTAAGGCGTGGTTATTATCCTTCTTCAAGTGTCAAATGCGCCAAAGTAAGGTGAAAGGTGGCAATGATAAAATATGGGTGGCGTTGGAATTAAAATGTCCCTCATGACATCAAAAATGCGCCCAGGTGCATGAAGTGTGAAATGAAATATGCAAGGCGTTTAAAAAATATTCTCCTTCATGTGTCATTTGCGCCCAAGGTGGTAGGATGATAATTGCTAGGGCATGGTGAAAACAAAGTTGATGCTAGGCATTGGAAACTTAATGGAAAATATTGCTAGGCGTGGTGAAGTTTAATATTCACCTTCAAGTTGGATATGCGCCCAAGTTTAAAAGGAAGACAGGGCGTTGAAATTGCAAGGTGGTGAGTAAATATTGCTAGGTGTTGGTTTTAAAAATGTTCTCCATGACATACAAGTGTGATCAAGGCATTAAAATTTTCCAAGTGAATTGATTTTCTCACCACAGGAAGATGATTGAAGATGAAATAAAAATTTCTGAGATGCTAAGTGATTTAAAAAAAAATTCTAAGGCAAAGAAATTTTCCTTAGGAGAAAAACGCCTAAGTCTGGTGAAGTGATGAATTTTCCTAAAGTCCAAGTGAATTTTGTCAGTGGATGAAGTCAGATGTTGGCAGTGCAGGAACAATAAAAATTTTCCGAGTCAGAGCAAAGAAATACTTCAGGATTGAAGAACGGAATCAAATTTGTTAAAAAAAAAAAAAAATTTCAAGGTGCAAAATTCAAAAAAATTAAATGAACCCGTTCGTTGTGTACCCATGAATTCGACAAGTTCAGAAAGAAATTTTCTTCTGGGTATAGAAGATTATCGATGAGGAATGGATTTTAAGGTCTTCCACAGCTTGCCAGGGATTATGAGGTAAAGATTTCAAATGGGCACCAGGTTGATGAATTTTCCTAAGGGAAATTTTAAAATTTTCAAAGGCAAATGTGAAGAAAATGTGTTTTCAAGGTAAAATCCTCCAGACAATGAATTTGAAAGTGATCGCCTAGATGATTTTTGATCGAGTTCCTGATGAAGGCTTTTCTTTCTCAAGCCTGAGTTGGATGAAATATCAGAGTGAAGTGCGTCGAGCCGAATGCAAGATGGGTTGAGAATTTGGCTAAGGCATGAAGAATCATGAAGAAGGCAGAAGTTGGCTAGTGAAGGCGATGAACACTTGAAGTTAGAGCGTGAAAATCCTGGTAAGTAAGTTGAATTTATATTATGAAGTGTTCTAATACTCTTCCCCTTGCTTGATTTGCAGGAGGAACGTCGAGACCAAGTGGTGATGACTTTAGTGATTCAGGATGACATTTCAACCTCGAAGGAAGAAAAGTTGGAAGAAAATGGCTAAGTGTTGAGACTTAGTGACAGAGAAGAAATGTTTTCAAAATTCAAGATGGAGAAAAGAATGGAAGCTCGAGCAAAGTTGAAGAACAACGCCAAGAAGAAGATCAAGAACAGTGTGAACACCTTTCCAAGCTGGAATCTTCTAGAAGGATGATGGATATTAATGGCTCATTTATTACCCCACCCCTCTTGGTGGCGGTTTTTAGGGTGAATCTTGTTTAGGGCTGAGGTGGCACAATCTGGGCCATCCAGCCGATTGTAATCTGAGCCGTCCGTTAGACTTGGCCATCTATAAAAGGGGGAGTCTCCCTCATTTGTATCTACTTAGAATTAGATCAGAGTTAGGATAGCAGAGAAGGAGTAGAGAGCAATTAGATAGTTGATAGTATATTTTAGATTGAAAAGGAAGGAAAGTCTTCCCATTGAATACTTTGTAAGAAGTTGTCATGAATGCTTTCATAATAAAAGAATTTTTCATTGATGGTGATTTCTTCTTTGTTATGAGTAGTTGTTGAGGCTTCTTCGTCCTTCCAATTCATGTAGCTTAAAGTAAAGTAGATTTCATTTCATGCAAGTACTTGGTAATTGTGGAATGTGGTGCTCGATTTGAACAAGACTTCCCTTGTCCATACCACTAGCGGGCTCGCTGACGGTGGGTTTGCCTTGCGTGGTCAACTGGAAATTTGTGAAACTTAACTTCGATTATGGTTTACATGTTGGCATGCATCGTTGTGATGGTGTCTTCATGCTAGATCGTGATCTGAACATCTTGAGTCACTCCTCTGAAGATTGCACCAGTTCCGCGGAAGCTGTCCGAAGTGAGGCAAAACGGAGCTTGGTTGAAGCTTGTGAGAATTGATCGCCATGTCCCACGCCTTAGAGTAGATTAGAACTTCTTAGGCCCTACACTCATTTAAATTCAGTTCATTTCTAGTTCGAATTAGGAAACTTGTGCTCACTTGCCAAATCATTTGAATTACATGAAAGCCCTTAGTCCGCTGTCTGCTGTCAACTGTCAAACAATTGTGTAAGTCCCCTTGAAATACCAGCAATATCACATCAAGCCAACTGAGACTATTCGCACCGAAGGAAACCTTGGAGTTAAATGTATGATCTATCTCGCAATCTTAGCATGCAGGAAACTTTGTTCAAGAGAGGATAGAGTAGCCGTTGGCGACTTTATTCTGTGTTGGTGTAGTCGCAAAAACCACGTCAACAAGTGATTGTGCTATCATAACTATTGGGTGAAGGCCTAGAGCAACTTATTGTTTCAGAAGTAGGAATGGGTATCTATCAAAGAATTTGAAATATTCCGAGCCAAACTTTTTCGTTTTTTCAATTTCAAGTTTACAACAAACGCACCCTTTAAGGTTAGATCAAAACCATAACGATGCTAAAGCAACTCTAACCAGAATGTACACCAGGATCCCGATGTGGGCAAGGTGTGAGCATTGGTCAGAGGATCTGAAAGCAGAAACAGAACTGGAAAGAACTCTAACCAAGAATGGCGCCGATGATGGCGAGCATGTGGTCAGAGGATCTTCTACACGACAAGTACTGAAAGGAACTCAACACCAAGTATGTGCTACCCAATCCAGAATGGACTTGAGGCGACCATATGGCGGAGTGCTAAGAATTACAATGCTTTGAAGGGAAATAAACTAGAATGCTGAAAGAACTCGACACCCAGAATGTGCTTTCTAACCCGGAGTGGGAAAGGAGCTACTATAGGGCGGAGATGTGAAGTATTACAAGCAATTACAGAATGTAAAGATTGAGCATTACAAATTGATAAACCAAGATTATGAACTACTGTCAGTACTACTGCCAGCTTACAATATATTAGACAATGCCTTGCTATCAACGTGAATCAAGAGATATATAAGCTGCAACAATATATATTGAGTTTACTTCACTGAATAATAAAGCTTAGATCAAAAACTCAATTATTAGAGCCAACCTGACAATCTGATTTGTGACAGTCCTATTTTCCACGTACACGAACAGCAGCCCTGAAACTCACAAATTCACTCACAACTTGCTCCAAACTTAATCAAATTCCACCAGACGAAATGCAATATGACCCTAATAAGATGGTGACCAAGATAGGACACTGAAAGCTGAACAAAAGACTCAATGTATTTAATGCACGAATCCCAAGGAAAATCTGGAAAATACGGCCCAGCAATGTTGATGTGTTTTTTATGACCGCACCAAACAGCAGAACAAAAATAGTTTAGGGCTACTCTGTTCTCTCTTGATCAAAGTATTCCGTGTGCTAAGATTGCGAGATAGATCACACGTTCAACTCCAAGGTTCCTTAAGTGCGAATAGACCCAGTTTGGTTGATGTGTATTGCTGTGTTCTTACGAGGGGACTTACGTAATTGTTCAGATTTCTTGCAGTCAGCAGCTAATGTATGATTTGAAGGGGATTCTCACGTGTATGATTTGGCAATGTGGTTTCTTTTCCTAAAACTAATCAGAAATATGCTGAAAGTAAAGGGGTATAAAGCCTAAGAAATTTATATTCTATTCTAAATGCAGGATATGTGGGGCTTCGTTTCAATAGACTTCAACCGGATTTCACCTAGCCTCCGTCGGACAGCCTCAGCAAAATCGGTGCAATCTTCAAGGGAAATAGCAAAAGATGTTCAAATTATGACTTAACATGCATACACCATCACAACGACGCATATAAGCATATAAATCACAACCGAAGTTAAACTAAATGTAATGTCCAGTTGACCACACAAGGCGAACTTATCATCAACAAGCCGCTAGTGGTATGGAATAAAGCGAAGCTATCTCAATAAAACACCACACACCAAAGTAAGCTACTTTGCATGAACTTAAGCTACTTGGATACGAAAGGAAGAAGAAACCTTGCTAGCATTTCATGACAAGACGAATTCCATCATCAATGAAAAGATCTATTATCATAAAATGTGTTACACAACAATCTCCTCAAAAGTTTTCAAAGGGAAAACTTTCTTTCTTCTCCAAATTATGCAAAAATGCTCTACAATGCTACACTATCTAGCTCTAATGCTAATGCTCTCTCAATGTCTACTATTCCAATGTCTAATCTAATTCTAATGGATTACAAATGAGGGGGACTCCCCCTTTTATAGCTAGCCAAGTCCCAAAGGACGGCTAGGGTTACAATCAATAGAGTGGCCAGAATCGTGCCACCTCAGCCCTAACCCTAAAAACTGCCAGAATAGGGAGTGGTACATTAAATGAATCAAAGATTCCCACTCACTCCCAAAAATAGAAAAAGGTAATAAATGCTCCATATTCAGTCTTCTAGAAGATCCTCGTCCAGTAGTGTGTTCCCACTTGCCTTCTCTCTGACTGCCAACTCAACAAATCTGCTAAGTACGGCCTCAACCTCCTGAGCTGAAATCGGTGGAACACAATCTAACTGAAACTCTAACACCGTGACTGAATGCTCGTGCCTCGTACAAGATTTTCTCCAAGCAGCTAAGGAGTCTTGCGTGTTCTGGATCAAGGTGGAGAATGTAGCAGTATTCTCAAAGTCATCCTGTACAAAGGTCTTTAACGTCTGCGAAGAAAGGCACCAGCAAACCCCTCAAATTATCAAAATTAACCTCATCTGGATTCAGCCGCCTGGCAAATATGGCCTCAAGGTGTTCTGAACTCATATGATATTACAGCCCTGGAACCTGGTTGAATCGCCTGTACATCGGGAAGAAGCGCCCTGTGATAGTGAAGAATACCACCGAGAAATCATATCGGTTATTGGTCAATGACACCTCCATCAATGAATTGCAATGGCACATGCCTCAACACCTCAAGGCGCTGGATCACCTTACTCTGATAGATAGAGGCGTCGCCCCAAGCATGATCCACCGCATCCATCCGTGTCAAAATAGTAGAGGCCTGCTGAAAGGCAAAGGCAAGGTCCTCCATAAACTTCTCTGTCTCAACCACGAACTCCCAGCCCATTTATCTGCCTCCTGTGCCATTCTCCCCAACTCTACTAAGCCGCTGATCGACTCTCTAGGAATATCTGCTGGAGGCTCTATCACTGGTACATCCTGCCCTCGAGAACGAGACAACTGCTGAACATATCCAATTAAGGCTTTGTGTTCTCGTTTCAACTTCTTATACTTCCCTTCTTTCTTGAATAATCTATCCTTGAGGGCAGGAAGGAGTTATCACACTCCTCAACAATCTGAGCACCAGTAGGGCGTCCCAAATCCAGAGTGGTGACCACATAATTCTCGAACTGCTTCATTCCGTCACACTCACTCGTGGGACACAACGTGAAGATACGAGAGCCATCCTCATCCGTGGAGATCTTGAAAACTTTCTTGCCTTCTTCTTGGTGGAGGAGCAGCGATCCGGTTCAAAAATTCTTCCATCTCAAGCTGGCTGGATCAATCTCCTCACTCGGGCTTCTTCTCATTCTATCTTTAAGCCAATCAGGCACATTATACTGTATATCGAAAGGCTGCTGCTCCTGTGCCTCGACTTCTCTAACTTGTTAACTTCTTCTTCATTCTGGCGAGGCTCATCGTCCTCAAGTGGCTGAGTATCGCCTGACACTATATCATCATCATCACCATCATTCATGGCCGCTAACTCTTGCTGGCCGAGGGTCAGGTAATAGTCCCCTCATCATCCTATGGCGATCTGGCTGATCAACTGCCCTAGCAGTCGTTATCTCACATTAGCCAGAGCTCCTCAGGTGAATTTGAATATCGTCCGGTACTACCTGCACCTGATTCAATACAATCCTCTGATCAGCAAATAAAGACACCTCCTGTATGCTTGGAGAACGTGTCTCCAAGGGTGTTGCCATTGTGACTCGTGGAGGCTCTGGCTGAACTATTTCTTTCTTCCTGGACTCTGGCCCTCTTGTGATCTGTTTCTTTCTTCCTGTGGTGGGCGTCCTGTGATCTCCCATCAAGTTGTAAGTCAAGGCAATTGACCTACTCTTCAATCTGTTCACTCTCCTGTCAACCCATGCCCTGGTGAATGTCATAACCGGGATGGATAGAGTATCTAAATCAGCAACCTCGGGCTCTAACCAATCCACAGGTGGAAGTGGAGTATCCCGAACAGCTGCATAATCTGGATGCACAACATCCACATCCTCATTAACCTGGTCCGGAATTGGGACTACCTCACACTCCACGGTCGGAGTAATGGCAGAGAGAACATTCTCTTCCTTACTTTAATTTCATCAACCATTATCAGCCAATAATCCTCAATGGTGGCCTTATGTTGAACTCCCTCCCGCGTCGGAGCTAATTGATGTTATGGTCGCGGGTCATATCTTTGTCGGCTTGTATGATATGAGAAATGATAAAGTGAGCTCATTCGGCTTCTCTAGCCTTTGTATCGAAGGACACACCTCATCCGTTGCCCATCACAATTGGAAACTCTATCCCTCCTTTCTTCTTCTTCTTTTGGATTTTTGTCAAAGGCTAGCTGTCACAGATATCTCTAGCATTATTATTCTATCTGTCGAGTACTTAGGCAGCCTATATGGATATGAGGAAAAACCTTGCAGCCTAATGTATGAAAATCTCGGAAACTGAATAAACCAGCACCCATACCTCTCAATCAGCTCCTGGGCATCTCTAGAGATGCAGTGTAACCTCTCTGAGAAGCTGACCTAAATGGGTAATGCATGGTGAATGAATCGTTGACCTGCGTTGTAGTGGGTTATTTTCGGCGAGTGCAACTGTGTACACGCCTCATGGATTTTGAACTGATGAGAGCCACAACCGACGGGTTCCTTGTAAGAAATCCCTCTGTACCTCGTCATTCGTGCCAACATATAAATAAGGTAGGAGCTCATGTAAAACGTTTTAGTCCTCCTCAAGCTCAGGAGCTGCTCATGTATATTATCGCTGATCATCTCAGCCCAATTGACATAATCCTTGCCCTCTAGCACCAGGTTGATGTAATAAAACATCCAAGGCTCAAAAATGTAGGACTGTGGGCAACCACCAACCCTGCTCAACATCATGATAAGATCACAGTATTCTTGTTTCAGGTCCTCCGCTATGATCTGTTTTGGCAACTTTGCACGAGAAGGCTTGGGAGTGCTCATCCAGTGGGTGTTAATTGTGTCCATGCACCTCTCGAATGTGGAAGCATACATCCGTTCAGCACGTTCTCTGGACTTGTAAATCATGTTCCTGTGCACCGGGATCCCGAAAGCTTCACCAATGGCCGCCGGAGTGAGATTGGCAAGCACTTGGCCATCTGGTGTCGTGATCGACCGGTGTTCCTTCTCGTAGCAATTGGCGCATTCCATTATCAGCTCCGAACACTGTATAGCTGGCGGGAAACCAGCAGCTGCATATAATCCACTGCGGACGATGTTGTGCGAAGTGACCGAAGCCGGATGACTTCCAATTCCAAACAGCCTGTTCTTGAAGGTCTCCAGGTTGACAGAGCCCAAATTAGTGTCCGTCAACTTGCCCAGCTTTGAAATAAACTTCGACTCTGGCATGAACGTTTTGCTGAGCTTCTTGATCACAGCTTGTCTTGAGGCACCATTGTCCTTTCCGGTTGTCCTCGCTTCAGCCATCTGCAAACAACAACATTCATCAGCAATTTAATTTATAAAAATGATACATGATATAGGGGCTGCAGTCGAATTCTAGAAGCTGCAATAACTCTCGTGTTTGCAAACCTCAGCTTCTTCTCTTGAATAAACTTGAACTCCAACACTTAGAACAGATTTCTAAGTGAACCTTGATGACTTTACTTCACTATCAGCAATCAGCAATTCGAACTTCTATGACTTCGTATCAGCAATCAGCAAACTAGCAAGTTCGTACTTCCAAGTTCTCAGCTACTTCACTTCAAGGCGTCTTTCTTTAACTTGCAACTTCAACTTACTCAATCAATTTTCAGTCACTAGCAAAGTCGTACCTCTTTCAAGCTTTCAGCAATTTCTCTAATCAGCAAGGGCGTACCTTTTTACTTCAGCAAATACCTCTCAGCAACTCAAGGCGTACCTCCCTTTTACTTCAAATTTGATTAACTCTCAAGTGCGCCTCTTCAGCAAACGCAATTCCTCAGCAAAATTTGAATTCCTTCAGGCCTCAGCAACTCACTGCAATGCTTCACTCTCAGAGCAAGTTCGACTTCTTCAGCTATGAAAACAAGTGAAAAAACTTGCTCATTTTATAGCTAAAATTCGAATTCTAGAAGAAGTTAATTTTAGCCAGTGCAATTAAACTCCACTACTCCACTTCAAGAATTCGAATTTTCCCTCTCTGGTGTTTTTGACACTTGTCTCCAGTCGTCGGGAATATTATTCTTCTAGAAACTTGACTTTGACTGGCGTTTTTGAATTCCTTTTCGAAAAATTTAATTTAAATTCATCATTTTTTTACTCACCAGCCGGAGCTCTGTTACTGGAATTCGAATTTAAATTCTTCCTCTGCTCTGGAAAATTCATCCTCGAAGAATTTAATTGAAATTATCTAGGCAATTTCTCTTGAACTCATCATTCGAAGAAAATTCATCTTGAAAGCTCATTTTATTCGTTTTTGCCTTAGAAAATTTAAAATTCTCCCTTAGGAAAATTCACAATTTGAGCACTGATTAAATTCTTCATTGAAAGAGTGTCGGCGAAGCTCAGAAGACTTGGAAATCCATTCATCATCACAAATGTTCAGTACCCAGAAGCAAATTTTCTTCAGAACACCTCGAATTCATGGGTACCCAACGAACGGGTTCATTTAATTTTTCAATTTTGAACCTTAGAAAAATATTATTTTCATCATTTAAATTCGTTCTTCGCCTGTGATCACTCTGCGTTGCTCTGACCTCTTGAAAAAAAATTGAATCGTCTTGCATTTCTGACTCCATCACTGAGAAAAGTTGCTCTTGCCTCACGGAGAAATTTCACCACTCTGATCTCAAGGCGTATTTTCCAAGGGAAAATAATTTGCCTTAGAAAATATTTTAAAATCATCTCTTACATTTTGAAAAATTTCCCTTAGAAAGTTTTTAATCATCTGCCAGTGGAGAGAAAATTTCTTATCAACTTCATTCAGAAGAATTTTATTCATTCCCGGCATGCCTTGTACATTTTATCTTCACTTCACACTTAGGAAATATTTATTCAAAAGCCCAACGCCTAGGCAAATTTTCAACACTTAGAAAATATTTTATTTTCCCCCCTGAGGCGCCTAGCACACTTCATTCTATTTTCACCACCCTCAAACATTTCAACGCCTTAGAAAATATTTCTAACACCTTATAACTCCCTTACTCTTGGCGCATATCACACTTTGAGAGGAAATTTAAAAAAAACCACGCCACACATACCTTGATCACCTTGAACGCCTAACACTTACCATCTTTCACCACGCCTTGGGAAAACTTTCACCTTATTTACCACTTGCATTTACTTTTCACATCCAAACATGGGCGCATTTCCATGTAGGAGGAGGATGACCTTTCGTATTCCGATTTTCGTCTTGACATGCACAAGTTTGGGCGCATTTTGCCCCTTGAGGAGGACGAAATCCTTTGACTTGTTGACTCACTCCTACCTTGGGCGCATTTTCATGCCTGTGAAGGATAGAAAACGTTGACTTGTTGACTCTTCTTTCAAATTGGGCGCATTTCCATGTAGCTGGTGGATGAAGCTTTCTCCAACGTCCTTGGGTGACCCTTCACCTTCCAATTTTTTGTCTTCACATGCATGATCTTGGGCGCATTTTGATGCATGAGGGGGATTAAAATGTTTGACTTTCCTTTGACCATTTTGCCTTGGGCGCATTTTAGCCATGGTGGAGGACGAAGCTTGCGAGACTGGGCGCATTTGGATGAGGGTGGCGGATTTCATGCCTTAGAAATTTTCAACTTTTCCTCTTTCATCTTGGGCGCATTTTACCCCCTGTGAAGGATAAGAACTTTGACTTTCTTTGACTTTTCTCACCTTGGGCGCATTTTGCCCTGTGTGAAGGATGAACTCATTTTCAAAAAATTTCCACGCCTCCAGCTGAGATGGGCGCATTTCCCTATGCCTGCTGGACGAGACTCCAGACTTAGACAAATTTTTATCATCTTTTGCCAGCTTACGTGCCCTGCTATTTATAGTAAGTCCTCTGAATTTGCGCCTCTGAAGCTCGGATCAACTTGAAATTTTGAACGTAGCATCCTCATGACTTTATCAACTTGTCGACACTGCCACTTTTAGTCACCCTGCTATTTATAGCCTGTTTCTGAAGGTGGCTTACTATAAATAGTAAGCTCATGTTTCTGATAGCTCCCAAGCTCCGATCGAGTTGAAATCTGATGAGGCGCTCCTCACCACGTGACCTGCTGGCTGATACTGACGCATGCGCTTGATTTACTATTTTTAGCATGTTTCCAATTTGACTTACTATAAATAGTAAGTGCTCCGTTTGACTCGAAATTTCCGACAAATGGCAGAAGGTTTTGATCGCGGTGGTTTACATCGGTTTTCGAAGATTTTGACTTTTGATGCCTATTTTTGGCCCCGGCTGGAAACCCTAACTTGCACTACATGCATCAAAAGATCTCCGTTTGTCTTCGTTTACGTGGCATTGCGATCCCTCGTGATCTGAAGCTGTTGGGAGGCGTTCGGGACACACTGCTAAAATAGCAAGTTCCTTATGCGAGTAGAATCCTCGTTTGCATGTCACACCATCGCGAAGCTCGGAAAACCCATCAGGAATCACCCGACATGCAAAAGAAACCTCGACATGCAAACCCTAAAAATAGCCTCGGAAGGCTGAATCCTGAAAGTGGTCATCTCGACTTGCATGTTATACCATCGCGAAGGTCTCAAAAAACCTAGAAGGAATATCCAGACATGCAAAGAAAATCTCTGCATCTGGACCCTGAAATTCGTGCCGGAAGCCAGACTACTAAAAATAGTAAGTCGTCTGTTTTTGCTCAAATTTGGCATGCAAGCAATCTAATATACTCTGAATGCAGTGTGATGATCGGAATCTCAAAATAGCTGACAAATTGCCTTGAATTTCACACTTACTAAAAATAGTATGTACCTCAGATTCTGATGAAACTTGGCGGGAAGCCTGCTAGATGTCTGCTGACAACAATATTAAGTTCAATTTTCAATTTTCTCACTTTATCTGACCCTGAATTGACCAGGAACGACGAAACCCTAATTTAAGACTTGGCCAATATTTCGCGTTTAAGCTCAATGACGGACACAACCCCCCGAAAGACGGACATCAGGAAAGAGACAGAGCGGGAGAGAGAAGAAAACCCAAGCCAAAAGACCGAAATGGAGCAAAATTTAGGGGGTCCCCATCTTGAATGGGGCGATGTGTGAAAAGGTCACAACAAGCAAGAAGGGCGATTTCACATTAAAAATTCAAAGCTTCTCCAAAAAATCTGCAACTTGGAGAAATGAGTCGCCCCTTACAAACACATAGATTTAGACAATACCCATAATGACTTTTTTTGTATTTTTGGACTTATGAATAAAAACATCAATCTGCTGTAGATAAAAATGCAATTCCAGAAAATCTCTAATATGCAAAAACTGAACTAAATAGCCCCGCTAATTACAATGCTCAAATCCCAATGCAACTCACAAACTACACTAATTCACCACTAGTCGCTATCTTTCAAGCGAGAAGCAATGCCTAGCTAGGAGGCTTACATTCCTCGAAGCAATCCCAGAGCCAAACCGGTAGCATAACATTCTTGTAGACCAAAGATAATCTCAATGATAACCAATGGCCTCCTTTTATAATTTTCAGATGATCTTTCTCGAAACCCTAAACTTCCTTTTCGAACCAAACCCTAATCCTCCAATAGAAGGCGTCCCACTTTTCCAAGCAAACTTGACTTTTAATAATACTTTATTTCCTCCTTGAAGTTGGCGTCCAATTTGAGCATGGGTTAATCTTTACTTTATAGGAAATATAATTAATTTCTTTCAATGAGGCGCCCACCCATAAAGACACCTTTTAAAACAACTTAAAGTGACGAGCTAGGCCAAGGGGGTCAATGTTAAAATATAACATTAAAACATGACTTTAATTAAATAATTCGACTTATCTCTCCAATTGTGCCCCGAAGCCATAAATGAGCAAGCCAATTGATCAGTCTGAAGTAGAAAGTCAACCATCCTGAAACCAACAGGAACACTGCCAGAAATAGAATTTACTAAAATTAGTAAATTCCTGAAATTGCTCAGAATGCCAATAACAACATATCACTGCGAAGCTCTCTGAAAACCCAGAAAGAATCCGCCATTGAAACAACCAACCTCAAGCAAGAGCATCCTTTGAAACATGAAACCCTAATTTCACCTTCCGAATAGCCTACGGGTCTCCAGAATAGGCTAACGGTCACTGGAAAAATCATGCTCGAGAAGGGGACATTACAGTCCGCCCTCCCCAAGATTGCTTGTCCTCAAGCAATCGCAACTCTGGATGCTGCAGAATCTCATCATTCTCCCAAGTTGCATCCTCTAAAGGCAAATTTTTACACTTCACCAAGTATTCTCTGATTGTTCTGTTCCTCAAAGAACGCTCTCGAGAATCAAGAATCTCCTCTGGAATTAAAACCAACTGTCCTTCATCCAAAGGAGGCAACTGTGATGAAGCAATAACATTATGTCCAAGCACCTTCTTGAGGCGAGACACATGGAAGACATTGTGCACTTTGCTACTCGAAGGTAGCTCCAACTCATACGCTACTGCTCCCACCCTCTTGATCACCTTGAACGGCCCATAGAAGCGAGGTTTGAGCTTCTCAGCTCCACTCTTCTTGAGAGTAGACTGTCTGTAAGGCTGTAGTCGGAGATAGACCATATCCCCAACCTCGAAAGAGCGCTCAACACGCCTCTGATCAGCATACATCTTCTGCTAATTCTGTACAATCTGCAAATTGTTCTTCAATGATTTCATTATGTCTTGACTCTACTGCAATAAGTCCTTGGCTTGAGGAGCTTTGCTATCGCCAAACACCAAATCAGCAAAGCTAGGTGCTTCATAACCATAGAGAGCCAAGAAAGGTGACATCTTGATTGACATATGAAAGGAAGAATTATAACAGTACTCGCCTATGTGAAGCCACTTAACCCATGCTCTTTGCTGTTCCGAAACATAGTTTCTCAAGTAGCCTTCCAACCACTTGTTCACTATTTCAGTTTGTCCATCTGTTTGGGGGTGATAACTAGTGCTTGGAGTAAGCACAGTACCACTCATTCTGAAGACCTCTTGCCAAAAAGTGCTTAGGAACTTGCTGTCCCTATCACTCACAATGTTTTTTGGCAGCCCATGTAACCTAAACACCTCATGAAAAAACAGATCTGCAACTTGAGCTGCTGAAAAAGAGCTGGTAATGGCGAAGAAGTGAGCAAATTTTGTTAGTCTATCCACTACCACATAGATACAATCCTTCCCTTGGACTTGGGCAACCCTGTGATGAAGTCCATCGATATACTTTCCCATTTTTGATTGGGAATAGGAAGAGGTTGTAGCAAACCAGCTGGTAGAGTATGCTCATTCTTGTTCAATTTGACAAACGGGTACACTCCTGAATGTAGCGTTGAACTTCTCCTTTCAACCCTTTCCAAGAAAATCTTTCCCGGATCTGCCTATATGTCTTAAAAATCCTTGGTGACCAGCAAGCGGAATGTCATGAAATGTCAACAAAATCTTCTTTCTGAGCTTAGAATCTGCCACCAGAAAGATTCTACCCTTGTAGTGTATCAACCCCTCAATCACCTTGTACCTTTCGTCATGAAAAGTACCCTCAATGATGCTGGTTGCAAACTGATTTTTGGCATAATCAACAAGCAACATGTCCTTCCAATCAGAGGTAAGCTCACACAAGGAGCTCAAATGGGGTCTCCTAGACAGAGCATCAGCCACAATGTTATTTTTTCCTTTGACATACTCAATGTCAAAGTTGTAAGCTTGAAGCTTACTCACCCACTTTTGTTGCCTCTCGTTCAGATCCTTCTGATGCATGAAGTGTTTATGACTATTGTGATCAATCTTAACCACGAACTTGTTTCCCACCAAATACTGTCTGAACTTAGCTAATGCATGCATAATGGCAAGCATTTCTGTAATGTCCCCATTTTGGCCATACGCTCTTCTTTGACTAATAGCCTATTTCCGGAAATCCGTAGGTTGATGAAGTGAAATTTGGGTTTCCTTGCTTGGAGGTTTGTGGCATTTCTAGGTATTTACTATTTTTAGTAAATACTAATTTTGGCAGTGGTTCAGTTGTCAACCTTCATTAAGTCATTTTCAGTTGGAGCAGTTGCTTGGGTCTCCACTTTCATTAAGTCTTGCTTCAGCTTTCAGTTCGCTTTCTGTTGGTTTTGAGGTAAACTTACTATTTTTGGCGGTGGCTATTTTAGTAAGTCTAATTTTGGCAGTGGCAACATCGGCGATTCAACTCAAGTCATCTTGTTATCCATCATTTCAGTTGGCTTTGGGTTTGGTTTTCTTCAGGAGTTGAGTTTATACTTAGTCAAATTTCATGTTTCTCAGTTGTACCCCACACCTAGGCTTGATGACTTCAAGTTGTTTTAAAGAAGGGGACATAAAGGGGTCAAGTGAGCATTTAATTATTTAATAAATGCTTTATTGTTGCAATATGAAATGGATGCCTAAAAGGGAAGTTGAATGATATTTTATTATTTCAAAAAAAGCAAAGGCAAAAAGGTGGCGTCCCTTTTGGAAGTTGAAGTGATTCAACTTCTTGGAATTTGAAGAGTTCTTGTTGCTTCATTTGCCAACTAAAGCTTATATATTGCTGCTGTTTGAAGAGCTGATTATCGAATGTTTTATGCTAATGTTATGCTGTCGAAATGACAACTTGTTTAATACTTCGAGGGATGCTTACCTCCTAGTTCCAATCCAATTTCGTGTTTGAAATACAACACCTAGTTGGTCATTTGCTGCTTCTCAAATCAGACTAGCAGATTGAGCTCAATAGTTGAAGATTTTGATGAAATTTCAGTTTTGAAGTTGCTGATACAGTCACAGCTGAAAGTGGTTTTTGCATACAGCTTTTGGAGTGAATTTAATTTGCTTGTGGGTACTTTTCCAATCCATTCCTACACCCAAGGCGACCATCTTTGGAGAGTTTCAGATTTTAGTTTTGAGTTTATGATTTTTACTTGTCAAAATCGCCCTTGCTCAAGGCCGTACCATTCAAGGAAGCATTGGGATTTGTGCCAGAAATAAAGCTTCTGTTTGGTTGCTGTTTGATGATCAAAAAATGTTCGCCTACCTTCTAAGAAGACACAGCAAAAGATGGCATTCAATTCGGAGGTGAATTAAGTGAGTTATGAACATTTCATTGTTTTTTCTCGCTGGTTTGAATTTCCAGAATTCTGATTTTTATATCAGACTGTTATAATTCTCAGTTTTTGGTCTTATACTTCAGTTTTGGAGTGTTATATGATTGTAAGAATTCATACTTCTTTTTCTAAGGTTCACTTGCTATCATTGTAATTTGTAATCTGCAGAGTTTAATTTGTAAAGGTTGAGATTAAGCATTACTAATCCAACCATTTTCTAGTTCTGCAATTACTTATTGTTTTGTCATTAAATTACCCCTGGATGGTTTACCGCCTGTGGATAATCTGATTTGTAACACTCTTGTACCCACTTTCATAGTGGAGAATCCCCACAGCTCTGTGGATGCCCGCCGCAGCGGATGAATTGTTTTAATTGTAATCTTTTCCCCCCACTATTTGGTGGTAGTGTGGAAATGCTTTTCATGGCTGGTTATCCGCCTATCAGTTTCTAGTTTTCAATTCAACACTCCGTCATATGTTAGCACCTCGCCCTCAGTGGGATCTTGAGTGCACATTCTTGACGTTGAGTAGTTTTCTTTCAAGTATTTTCGCTTAGCTCCTCCGCCATATGACAACACCTATCTCTCATTGGGATTGAGTGTGCATTCTTGGTGTGAGTTCATTTCAAGTTCAGTTTTCTATTTGGAGCTAACGCTAACCGAGTTGATTAAGTGCTGGTTATGTGTGTTAATTCATCGAAAAAATTGGTTAGCATATTTCAATTTCCTTGTCATAAATGGAGTAGGTTCTTTCAACACCTCTTAGCTTCCTACTCTCGAACACTATTGGATGTTTGTTTTGCATCAAAATAGCCCCAACTCCTTCACCGGATGCATCACACTGTAGCTCGAAAGGCTTGGAGAAATCCGGAATAGCCAAAACCGGGCAAGAGCTCATGATCCTCTTAAACTTATCAAAAGTAGTTTGAGCCTTTTCTGTCCAACAAAAGGCTCCCTTTTTCGTGAGATCAATAAGAGGAGCAGCATTCTGTGAGTAGCCTTTCACAAATCTACGATAAAATCCACACAGACCCAAAAACCCTTTCAACTGAGTCAAGTTCTCAGGAGGTGGCCAATCAACAACTGCTTTGATCTTTTCAGGATCAACCTTTACTCCCTCAGCACTGATTATGTGGCCAAGGTAAAGTAACTCCTTCATTCCAAATTCACATTTGGACTCCTTGGCAAACAGACTCTCAGATTCTAAGATGCTAAGCACTTCCTCCAAGTGCTTGAGATGTTCTTCCCAAGTCTTGCTGTAAATCAAAATGTCATCGAAGAATATCAACACAAACCTCCTTAACTGCTTTTGAAAAACTCTGTTCATACAAGACTGGAAGGTAGCAGGAGCATTAGTCAGCCCAAATGGCATGACTAGAAACTCGAAGTGGCCATAGTGACATCTGAAAGCTATCTTCTCAACATCAGATCCTCTCATTCGAATCTGGTGGTAGCCCGATCTCAAATCGATCTTCGAGAAGAACTTGGCCCCATGTAGCTCATCAATGAGCTCATCTATCCTTGGAATGGGGTATCGATTTTGATGGTGCTTTGATTCAAAGCACGATAGTCCACACACATGCGCATGGTACCATCCTTCTTCTTCACAAGAACCACTGCAGATGCGAAAGGGCTCTTGCTTGGACGAATGAAACCCATCTCCAAGAGTTCCTGAATGTTTTTTTCGATATCATCCTTCTGCTTCTTAGGATACCGATAGGGAGTTGTAATAACGGGTTTAGCTCCTTCCTTGAGCTCTATGATATGCTCTGAACCCCGCTCAAGTGGTGGTCCAGGAGGTAGATCAGCAAATACCTTGCTCTTCTCTGTGAGTAAAGACTGAACATCAGGAGGATAGTTTCCCTTAGTGTCAACCGGACTAGTAGGAAGAATCATGCATTCTGCAGCCCACTCAACTTGATCATGACGAACCAGCCTTGCCATTCTCTTGAATGATACAACCCGAGGACCCCCATTGGACATTCCTCTTAGTACTACCCTCTTCCCATCGGATTGAAACTTGAGCTCCATAGTTTGCAGATTTAAGGAGATCTCTCTAAGGGAACACAGCCATTGAATGCCCAAAACGGCATCCGTATCTCCAATGTTGACTACATAGAAGTCGTCCTTGACTTCATAGTTTCCCATCTGCATAGTCATATTTGAGATCTTCTTGGTACATGAAATGTGGAATCCATCAGCAACCATGACCTTGAAGCCTTCAAACTCTTCTGTTTGCAGCCCCTTCTTTGCCACCACAACTTCATCAATGAAGTTATGTGTTGCCCCGGTGTCATCAAAGCAACTATTCGCTGCCCCTTAATCATCCCTCGAACCTTGAAGGATTCATTTCTTTGAAAACTCGAAAGCTGAGCCAAAATACCTCCGCTTTCCTTTTCATCTTCAGACTCTTCTGGGACTCTTTCTACATCACTATCTTCAAAATCAGATTGCTGGTCTGAAAAATCAGAATTACTTTCACCAGCTGAATAGTACTCAATCTGATTAAATTTAACTCCCTTTGGACAAACATGATCTTGAGACCATTTTTCCCTACACCGGAAACATAACCCCTTTCTTCTGAGTTCGTTTAGGGTCTCTGGATCTA
This sequence comes from Sequoia sempervirens, assembly GCA_007258455.2. Classification (NCBI taxonomy): domain Eukaryota; kingdom Viridiplantae; phylum Streptophyta; class Pinopsida; order Cupressales; family Cupressaceae; genus Sequoia; species Sequoia sempervirens. The sequence continues at coordinate 4,533 of VDFB02280150.1, read as the reverse complement.
ATCTTGTGACATGAGGATTATGATGTTTGAACTCCTTATGCTGAGGTCTCAAAGGAGGTCTTTGATGAGGTCTTTTTCCTTTATCCCCTTTGTGAAAGGATGGCCTGGGTTGAAACTTTGCCTTCGGAGCTGCCCACTCCATGTTTCTTGCCTTCTTCATGGCCTCCTGTAGGGAGGGTGGATCAAAAGCTTTAATCCATCCCTTGAGTGGTTCCATCAATCCTTCACTGAAAAGGATCACCAACCACCTCTCCGTGATTCCAGTGACCATGACTGAGAGTCTCTGGAACTCAGCTATGTAGGCATCAACTGTGCCATACTACCTCAACTGTGGCAATTCTCTGAAATGAATTTCAGGATCTTTTTTCTCAAATCTTTCGATGAGCCTATTTGTGAACTCATCATAGGTTGTGATAGACCGATGACCCAAGGTGACTAGGCCATGGTACCACCACTCATGCGCCACTCCATCTAGGTGTAGTGTAGCGAACTTAATCGCCTCCTCTTCCGCCATGGGTCTAAGAGCTAGATAGTTATCTAGCTTCTGAATCCAAGCTCGAGCTAAACTGTTATCACTCCCGTCATAGTGTGGAAGTATAACCTTGTTGACAGTTTGATACAAGTCCCCTTGAACTGTTGTTCTCCTTTGCTCATGATGTCTCCCTTGTCCCTTATTCTTTCTTTTATGATCCATAAAGTCATTATAGGACATATCCATCTTGATTTCATCGGAGAGAGAATCATACTCCGCACGGCCAAGTCTCAACTGCTCCACGAATGAAGCATTCTCTTCAGGATCAGGTTGATTGTTTGCGAGCACCAAGAAGGTGGGTTTGAAAGGCCTAGCTGAGATGTAAGTGTTGTTTGAACTAGGCTGAGCTGCATGTCCATCATGCTGGTTGGAGGCACTGTGTTCTCCTCTATGTCCAAGGTTACTTTGTGGAGTTGTGTTCTGGCCTACTTTTCCCATCATGAGAGATACCATGTCCATCAAGGCATCCATCTTCCTTTCAAATCTCTTTCCGGGACTTTAGATCTCTCTCTTCCCTTTCCACTATCATCTCTGTTGCTGGTAAACCTCTCGTTACCCCCAACTGATCTCTCACCTTCTGCCATGTCTGTTTCCTGAGAAGACTCCCAATGAGCCCTCAAAACCTCTGAAGCTGTCTGACCTTCTGGAGCCTGATAGGGCTGAAACTGTTTTCCAACTTTCTTGTCTTCCCTTGCAATGTATCTCTTTTCTCTGTCACTCATAGACAGTTTGTTCACAGGATGGCAAGATCTTGGCTCTGATACCACTGAAATATTCCGAGCCAAATTTTTTCGTTTTTTCAATTTCAAGTTTACAACAAACGCACCCGTTAAGGTTAGATCAAAACCAAAACGATGCTGAAGCAACTCTAACTAGAATGTACACCAGGATCCCGATGTGGGCAAGGTGTGAGCATTGGTCAGAGGATCTGAAAGCAGAAACGGAACTGGAAGGAACTCTAACCAAGAATGGCGCCGATGATGGCGAGCATGTGATCAGAGGATCTTCTACACGACGAGTACTGAAAGGAACTCAACACCAAGTATGTGCTACCCAATCCAGAATGGACTTGAGGCGACCATATGGCGGAGTGCTAAGAATTACAATGCTTTGAAGGGAAATAAACTAGAATGTTGAAAGAACTCGACACCCAGAATGTGCTTTCTAACCCGGAGTGGGAAAGGAGCTACTATAGGGCGGAGATGTGAAGTATTACAAGCAATTACAGAATGTAAAGATTGAGCATTACAAATTGATAAAGCAAGATTATGAACTACTGTCAGTACTACTGCCAACTTACAATATATTAGACAATGCCTTGCTATCAATGTGAATCAAGAGATATATAAGCTGCAACAATATATATTGAGTTTACTTCACTGAATAATAAAGCTTAGATCAAAAACTCAATTATTAGAGCCAACCTGACAATCTAATTTGTGACAGTCCTGTTTTCCACGTGCACGAACAGCAGCCCTGAAACTCACAACTTGCTCCAAACTTAATCAAATTCCACCAGACGAAATGCAATATGACCCTAATAAGATGGCGACCAAGATAGGACACTGAAAGTTGAACAAAAGACTCGATGTATTTAATGCACGAATCCCAAGGCAAATCTGGAAAGTACGGCCCAGCAAGAAGGGCGATTTCACATTAAAAATTCAAAGCTTCTCCAAAAAATCTGCAACTTGGAGAAATGAGTCGCCCCTTACAAACACATAGATTTAGACAATACCCATAATGACTTTTTTTGTATTTTTGGACTTATGAATAAAAACATCAATCTACTGTAGATAAAAATGCAATTCCAGAAAATCTCTAATATGCAAAAACTGAACTAAATAGCCCCAAGCTGATTACAATGCTCAAATCCCAATGCAACTCACAAACTACACTAATTCACCACTAGTCGCTATCTTTCAAGCGAGAAGCAATGCCTAGCTAGGAGGCTTACATTCCTCGAAGCAATCCCAGAGCCAAACCGGTAGCATAACATTCCTGTAGACCAAAGATAATCTCAATGATAACCAATGGCCTCCTTTGATAATTTTCAGATGATCTTTCTCGAAACCCTAAACTTCCTTTTCAAACCAAACCCTAATCCTCCAATAGAAGGCGTCCCACTTTTCCAAGCAAACTTGACTTTTAATAATACTTTATTTCCTCCTTGAAGTTGGCGTCCAATTTGAGCTTGGGTTAATCTTTACTTTATAGGAAATATAATTAATTTATTTCAATGAGGCACCCACCCATAAAGACACCTTGTAAAACAACTTAAAGTGACGAGCTAGGCCAAGGGGGTCAATGTTAAAATATAACATTAAAACATGACTTTAATTAAATAATTCGACTTATCTCTCCAATTGTGCCCCGAAGCCATAAATGAGCAAGCCAACTGATCAGTCTGAAGTAGAAAGTCAACCATGCCGAAACCAACAGGAACACTGCCAGAAATAGAATTTACTAAAAATAGTAAATTCCTGAAATTGCTCAGAATGCCAAGAACAACATATCACTGCGAAGCTCTCTGAAAACCCAGAAAGAATCCGCCATTGAAACAACCAACCTCAAGCAAGAGCATCCTTCGAAACATGAAACCCTAATTTCACCTTTCGAATAGCCTACGGGTCTCCAGAATAGGCTAACGGTCACTGGAAAGATCATGCTCGAGAAGGGGACATTACAGAATTTTTGGTGTTCTTCTAAAAGTTCCTATTAATCTTCAAGTTTCTCATCTCCAAGAAGTCAACCAAGGTTAACACCTCCTAAAGAGAGGTCAAAGCTGATATACCCAAAATGCAAGCCAAAATATGTTGAATGAATGCATCCTTTACCATAAATTTGAATCAAATTTGCAGGTGGACTAAACAAATAGTTAAGTGTGGATGCGTTCTTGGTTCTGCGCTTCCACCAATTTCTTTCTTGATGGGTTTTTCACTCGATTCTTCCTCTTCTATCACCTCCCATTCTATCATATTCACCACTACCTAAGATTCTTGTCTCACCTTATACATTTTTAGTTTGGAACTGTTCATAGCATCCTTTATCAAGGTTCCATCTAAATCTTCTAGCCTTATGGACCCATTCGCTAATATTTTTCTAGTTTCGGATGGTCCTAACCACATGACTTTAAACTTACCTGGTTTGATTTCTTTACGCCCATTATATTTTAGTACTAACAATCCAAGCTTGAACTTCATTCTTCGGAGATGTTTGCCATGCCAATATTTTCTCCTCTTTTGTGTTACTTTGGCTGCCCACTATGCCATAATTCTTCGTTCGTCTAGCATGTTCAAGTGAATGAGTCATTGTTTGAGTCATTGTTTGAGCGATCCTTAAACTAGGAACCACATATTCCATAAGTACCATCACCTCTCTATCATACATTAGCTAAAAAGGGGTATGTCTAGTAATTACCTTAAATGTTATTCAATAGGCAAGTACACTTGCTAGTAACTTTTCTTCCTAATGCATACTTTCAATCCCACAAGATTAGTGAATAACTAAAATAAGTACTTTATTTGTTGACCCTACTTGGCCATTTGCTCTCAAGTAGTATGGGCTAGAGAGGGTATGGAAGAAGTAGTATGGGCTAGAGAGGGTATGGAAGATTCAAACCCACTCATCATTAATCAAATCACATGATTCACAAAATGTCCTCCAATACTAGTTATCTATATTGGGATCTCGAATCTTGTAACTATTTGCTCATAGAAAATATTGTCATACTTAATGTTGTATTTTCTAAAAGGCTTTTGCTTGTGCCCACTTCACTAGTTACTCCTGTTGCCACTACAATGCATTTCAGTCTATGTAATTAACTAACCTTGAGAGGACCTATGAAGTCTAGTCCCCATGGTTTGAATAGTTTTTGTGGCTAAGACAGTGTAAAATATGCCCCTTAGTTTTTTCTTGGAAATTTCACAACACAAACCAACACTACGCCAATGATTAGCGTTAGCTCCAAAATTGAAAACCAATTTAAAATTATCTCAACG